>PYUH01001141.1:91822-106593 GCA_016808085.1 Suaeda aralocaspica | reverse complement strand
TGCTTTATCTCACGTGAGGATAGTTCTTAGGATTTGAGGGTGCTTTGCTTTAATCAAATTCTACTAATTATTCGCCTTAGAAGTTCAGATTTGTGGTGCGTGGCTTTATCAAATTTGAAGTCTAAGTTTCCTTTGTGTGAGTGGCGTTTGTCTATAACAAAATTCACATCAAATCATATGAATTGAAACCTTTGATGATTTCTAAACGTAAGATAAGCATGGGTAATTCTAAAGGTGTTTTGTTGGTTAATGGAAAGGAGTTGGAAAGGGAGATGAAAACAAGTTCTATGTCTTATATGTTGTTAGCCAAAGAGGTACAAGATGAAGCCCCAGAGATTCCTAGGGTTTTGCATCCTATGTTGAATGAGTTTTCAGATGTGTTTCCTAATGAGTTGCCACCAGGATTACCACCAATAAGAGGGATTGAACATCAAATTGATCTTATTCCTGGGTCTCAAATTCCTAACAAGCCTGCATATAGATGTAATCCAGAGGAGACAAAGGAGATACAAAGGCAAATTGAGGAATTAATGGAGAGGGGGTACGTGAGAGAGAGCATGAGTCCATGTGCTGTGCCTACATTGATAGTACCTAAGAAGGATGGGACTTGGAGAATGTGTATTGATTCAAGGGCAGTTAACAATATAACCGTCAAGTATAGGTTTCCTATACCTAGATTGGATGATTTGCTAGATGAATTACATGGTTCTCAATTTCCATCCACATTCCTTCATCGAATCTTATGATATCCACTCCTTAAATTCAATTTTTGAAAGATAATTGAGAACCATGTAATTCATCTAGCAAATCATCCAATCTAGGTATAGGAAAACCATACTTGACGGTTATATTGGAACTGCCCTCCTGAATCAAACACATTCTCCAAGTTCCCATCCTTCTTAGGCACTATTAATGTAGGCCACAGCCCATGGAATCATGCTCTCTCTTCCGTACCCCCCTCTCCATTAATTCCCAATTTGCCTTGTATCTCCTTGTCTCCTTCTGGATTACATCTATAGGCAGTTGTTAGGAATTTGAGACCCAGGAATAAGATCTAGTGATTGTTCATTCCACGTATGGGTGGTAACCCTTGGTGGCAACTCATTAGGAAACACAATCTGAAAACTCATTCAACTAGGATGCAAACCTAGGAATCCTCTGGGTAGTTCATCTTGTACCTCTTTGGCTATCAAACATTATAGGACATTGAAACTTTCTTTTCAACTCCCGTTCCAACTTCTTTCCACCCACCAACAAACACCTTTTGAATTACCCATGCTTGTTTAGGTTAAAAAATAATCAAGGGTTTCAATGAATACGATTTTCTCATTAGGGTTCTTGCGCACATATAGACCTTTGTCTTCATTAAAACTTCACAAAACAGGTCATATTGCCAAGGTCTACCCCAATAATATAATGACAGCACCATAGGACAACATCACAAGTATTGATCCTTCAAATTTGCCAATTTTAAACGCAATCAAAGCTTGTTTGTTCACCTTAACATCGCTTGTGTTGATAAGCCAAGAGCTGTACGGGTGAGGGATGTACCTTTGTAGGAATGCAAGTTTTTCCACAAAACAACCGTAGATACTAACATTTGTGCAACTTCCAGTTTATCTATGATAACATAACAAAGCTTGCCTTGAACTTACACTTGTGAGAAAAATTTTGTCCCTTTTGACCTAAAAGGTGGGCACTTGAAGATTCGAAACCCTACGTAAACACCAAGGATTGGCTTGTGTTCTGGGTGGACTTACCTCCGTTCTTCCTCCATATTTTCATTTAATTGGCATACTCTCCTATCCTCATCCCCATACATCTCCTCCGCTTCTTCAAGGCTCTCCCCATCTACCCAAATTTCGGTTTGTTGGACCCTAGCATGAGGACAATCTCTTTGAATGGGACCTTGTCCTTTAACACTTGAAACAAAAAATGCTGTGAATCACTACTTTGGGGCTTTTTTGAAAGTTGAATTTCTTTTCACTGGAGGAAGGGTGGTTAGGGAACCTTATCAAAGTTTGGTTTTTGAGAAAAGTATCACGTTTTTCTATTAGGATCATAAGTTTGACAGTATGTCTTTGGATTACGTGCAACTTGTTTCGTTAAACCCTTGCTTGCCACTCTACAAACTTCATCAAAAGCGTCCAATAGGTTGTAATTCGACCTTCTCCCTTAGTTTCATCTAGGCAAGCCACAAAAACGAGCCACTTGTGGTCTTCTTTCTCTTCAAAATCACAAACCATAATCAAGTTTCTCAAAACTCACAATGTAGTCTCAACCGTTTTTTTTCTATCTTTTTGGAATGTATGCCATCTGATTTGAAGGTGTTGTGCTCGAAATCTTGAGGAAACAAAACGTTTCCTCATCTCCTTTTAATTATTACATGAAGAGATTTTGCCTACCTTCTTTCTTTCTTTTTCTTTGTAACCCCTCAAGCCCATTAAACTTGCTAGGAAGTGAGTTTTAATTACGCCCAATTTTTAAGACTATGATTCATCTATCTTGTAACGAAAAATCCTCTCAACCCTACTAATCCAATCTAGAAATTTTCAGGGATCAATACCTCCATCTAAACTCAGGGTTTCGAATTTAAAGATTTCGACATCATCCCTCATCTTCATTTACGTTTTTATGCCTTGATCTTGGTTCCTCACGTCACTAGAAACTTGATGAGTATCCCCTTTGGTCTACGTACACTCCTCACACTTCTTGCTCACTTGAACTTGATGATTGAGGGCCTCCCTGTTTTAGATTAATTTAGTATGAGTTTTCTTGGTAGAAGCCCTTGATAGTTAGGACGTATCAAATGAGCTTTTTTAAATCGTCAATCCCACTGGCATACGTAGCTCTTTTGCTTGAGCCAAGCTAAAAACCTTCGTGAATCCTTGTGGATGTTTCGTCTACAACTTCCTGAGCAATAATAATTGTTATTGAAAACTTGAGATTGAAGGAATCTCTCAAAAAGACACCAAATTGATGTGAAATTTTGTTATAGACAAACGCATCACACAAGTAAACTTAGACTTTCAAATTTGTAAAATCCAGAGGCCACCACAAACTGAACTTCTAAGGCGCATAATTAGTTTAGAATTGATTTTTAATTAAAGCAAAAGCACACCTCAAATCCTAAAAGAGAACTTCCTCACGTGGAGAGATAAAGCACAAAGCACCCACTCACTCAATCGAATTTCTCCAAGAAACCCTCAAAAATTTGGTTTCTTCCGTGGAAACAATAAAAACGGAAACAAACTTGGTGTGAATCCCTATCTGAATTTATTGGAGTGTATTTTACATTACTTATTTATAGCTGACATTCACACAATATTGAGAAATCCTAAACATATTCCCAACTACCTTGATATATGGTAAACAAACTAAGATTAGGATACAACGAAAATTCTTAACAAAAACCGGATACATCTTGCACCAGATATTTTTGTAATCTGATTTTCTAGTCTAAATCTTAGAATTTTGGAATATATTCTAAGGACCATACATCCGATAAATATAAAAAAACTTAGGTTGACCAAGTCAAACAACACGGAATCTTGTTGACAACGTAGCCCAAAACTTCCAAAACTTTCAAAAAAGCCCGCCCTATAACTGCTTTGATTCTCGTTGATTTTTGTGGCCTTCCGATTTCAAAGAGAACTTCAAGAAAAACTCTTCAAGATTCTTCAATCTTTTATTGCAAGAAACTTCACTTTTGTGTTTCCCATGCTTGATTCCGACAACCATGGACTCATAATAAAACTAATCAAGAAAATCACAAAAACAGATGTAAAACCTAATTCAAATGACATGGAAGGAAAAGACAGAAGAAGGAGAAAGGAAAAGAAGAAAAACGAAAACCCATAAGCTCAACATTTCTAAAACTACTAACTTATACTTGCTTGAAAACTACGTGAATAAGCTTGTACATTCACCAATGCACACAATAAAAATCTAACCCCTAGCCAACCCAAGAAGCCTTGTGTCCCATAAGCCACTAACTCTCCCAAGGGGCTTCTTGTTTTTTCCACCTTTCAATCAAAACCCAAACCATCGAAGTTTTGCTCATTGATTGCGTATCAGGTGCATTCAAGGGTAGGATTTGTGTCGTGCCTGGTCACATATCAACAAATGGAAACGGCAAATCAAGGGCAAAGAATGTGGATTTGGGAGGAGGAACAAGATGATGTTGCCTATGAGTTTTTCCAACTGGGTTTTTCTCTTTTTGGCATTGAGTCTTTTATTTCTTGTGGAGTCTTGATCATCATAATTAAGTAAAATGCATGAAGAAAGGGTTTCTGAGGTTCTTGATTAAAAGACGGATCTTGAAGCATTTCTTGAATTCTTGAAAATCTGAAAAATGCGGCAAAATTTTTGACGAACGCAAAGAGGAGTGTATTTGTAGTTTGTCGATTTGCAAGGTAGTCTTGGGCACAAGCAAGTGGCATGATTTTAGTCTAAAATCTGATGTTATCTTGTTAATTAATTATTTAGTCAATTTATAGGAGATTTCGTGTTAGTAGTTTGTTAGCGGTTGTTAGGCTAAGATAAGATCAAGCTTGAAGTGCATTGATGATGTGGCACAATCTTATCTGAGTTTGTGAGCATTGTTGCAAGTGGCACACGTGGGCGAATTTCCTATGTTTTCAACGTGTTTTTTAGTTGTTTTAGGTAGGATGTTGTAATGAGTATACTATAAATACTTCAAACATAGGTGTAAAAAAATTCAATTAGTTGGAGTTTGAATAAAAGTTTGTTGTTACTTGAAACAAAATCAGAAAATTAAGAGTGCGTGATTAATTTCTTATACTCTTGTGTAGATGATAGTAGCTTTGAGGGTGTTAGGCTTTAATCAAAGGATAATTGATCAACCTAAATTTAAGCATCTTGGTTAGCTTGGCCTTTAAAGGTTCGAAAATTATAATTATCCCTTGTGAGTTTTGGTTTCATACGAAAATTCACATCACAAGGAACGTTACGAACATGTTTTTCTAGCACAATTGTTGTATATTTGTGAGTCCTAGGAATCTTACAACGGCTAAGCCGAATTATTTTGAAGGAGAAGTATGACTAAAACCTAACGATTTCTAGAGGAAGAAGACACACCACTAAACTTAGATTGGGTTTCCTAAGACACAACTCAACTTTTAGTCACGAAAGTTGAATAAGCAAAGGAAGAGTTTTGATCTCTAATCCAAGAAATCTGCGTTTCATCCAAGAAACAATAAACACTCAAAGTGATTTTTGATTCAAACTTTTAATCTGTCATTAATACGCACTGCCATATTATATGGCATGGAGATGTTACAACCTGTAACTTAAGTACAGAAAATACCTAGGAATTCTTTCTAAGTTCTAAATACATTAAGAATAGTGAAGGTTTGCAATTCAAGGAGAAAAACTGACATTTGTTGTGGGTGTTAATGCATTAGTTCTGCCTATTGGTGCTGAAGTTTACTAGGAAATTTAAGAAGGGAGGTACAGTAATTAAGGCGAGACGTGGGGGTCAATAATCCATAAGAGACAAAATCATTAGTGTAAGATTTGAGCTGCCCCAAAAACAGAAGAAAAAATGCCTAATTCAGCCCCTCTTGCCGTTTTGAAGGAGGCTACTTTGGGCAAGTTTTAATCCAACAGTTCATTCGAATTTGAATGGGGGTCACAAGGTAGCACTTTATGGATATTAGGCAGTATCAATAAGAAATTTCAGCTCAAAGAAAGATCAAAGACGACGAAGAAATGGAAGAAGAAACACAGTGGAAATTAAGACTGTTCAATGCGCATTTAGTAGAAAAAATTTTTATCTTTATTATCTTCTGAATTTTCCTTATTGTACCAAGAATTGTAAGCTACTAAATCCTTTGAAAGAAAATAAAATGAATAGAAGTTTGAATCAAATTCCTTTTAGTGTTTATATCTTTGTTTCTTGGATTATAAACTCTTCGAGATTTCTCCTGGCAGAAATCGATCCTTTTCCTTTGCTATTTATTCAACTTTTTTCTTTTTTCATACTAAAGAGTGAGTTGTGATCTTTAGGATGCCCATCTATCTAATTTTAGTGGTTGTATATTATATCTAAGAACTACTTGGTTTAGTCATATTCTTATCCTTAAAATTCGTTGGCGTAGCCCCTGTATGTTCTAGTGTTACAAAACGAATATACAACATTCGCGCTACAAAGGAGTGAGTAAAATTAACACTCCTCATAGAAGTCACTAAAAAAACCAAAAAAACCACATATAAAGCACTAAAAAAAGTTTGTTTTTCTGAGGTTTCTAATTGAAAAAGAGTGCAACACCATGGAAGAATCCAAAGGAGAAACCTATATTTCAACCTTGTTGCCCCATTATGGAAAAGTAGTGAACATGATCATAGATGGTGCAAGTTGCAACCAATAAATAGTGCTCAATTTTTTGTTTGATAAATGAATTCTTATAACAATTCCTCACCCAAATCCATATGAAAATAGAATGCTTAGTCCAAGTATTCTTCCATGTCATCAACAAATTTGTTGTCATTTAGTCATTGGAATATATGTGTAGAACTTTGGTTGTTGTGGATTTCAACCTTGGGTGATTGCCATGGTGCTATTTAGGTTAGACCATGGTTTTTATGATAGAAGGGTCTGTATGATGGTTTTGACAATTACTTATTCTTTCACCTTAATGAAGAGAAACATTACGCTCATCTTCAACTCCCCCCTCACAAGAAACCTTGTTATCATCAATATTTAACATCACCAAAGTTTTTCCTCACTTCAATAAAATTCGAAGATCAAGGGTATCAAAAACTATAAAACGATGCTTCCTTCGGAACAATGAGTTGAATTCGACCACACCACAAAATTGACCCTCATCCACTAAACCCCCTAAATGACTGAGAACATTAAGTTCATCCCTTCTTTTCCCATTGAAGACCAAAATGATGCTCCAACAGGTGCTTGAGAATCATTCTGTCCATCAAACTGATTTGTATGAAACTTACAAGATGAACATTTGAGGAAAGTTTGAAGGGGACTATCAAAATTTCAAAAGAAGAATAGGTGAGAGATGAAATGCTGGCATTGCTTCGGGAAGATTGTTGAAACATTCTATAATTTTTAAGTTGATGAATCTAGCTATCAAGCCATATTGTGAACTTTATTCGTGGTTATTATATCATAGTCCTTGAATGTTGAATTTTAAAATCAGGTGATGCATGCGGATATCATAATGGTGAGGGCTGCCCCCAAAATTTCGTGTTGTCAAGTTTCAATTCCAGGGATTCACTCCTCAAGTTTTTTCTATATTTCGTGACAAGCAATTGTCTGAAATAGCAATGTCGATGAGTTTTAACAATCAAGGTTTCTTATGTGAATTTTGATAAACAAATGCCACTCCACAAGGATAAACTTAGACTACAAATTTGTTAAAGCACGCACCACAAATTCGAAACTTCTAAGGGCGATAAAATTGATAGAATTTGGTTTAAAAGCCAAAGCACCCTCAAACTAAACTAAAAACTATCCCTCAACGTGACGATAAAGCTCAAAACACCACTCCGACTCGTCGATTCTTCACAAGAATCCTACACAAATTTTTGTTTTCTTTACGTGAAACAATAACCTGAAAACATATGTGTTTTCCAATCCCAACTCTAATACTGATTTTTTATTGGATGGTACTTTTAACTATCCTATTATAAGCTAAACATATCACATAAATAAGGTCCTTATCCTAACAAATCCAACTAACCAACCCTTAGATGTATTTGTATAACAAACTAAGATTAGGGAATAACAAAAAAACAAAAATCTACTCGTATCGAACAATCTTGCGCACCAAGTTTTGTAATCTGATTTTTCTAGGCTATATTTTGAAAGAAAACAAATTCTAAGGACCAATATTTTACTTCTACTAACTAACTAAGTTGACCAGTAATTAACAAACGGAAAATCACCCGTTCGACAAACGTGCCCAAAATCGTCAAATCACTTCAAAAATCCCGCCATAAATAACTTGATATATTCTCCACTGTGATTTTTGAGGACTTCCGTTTTCAAGAACTTCAAGAAACCTTTTGAGCTTCAATCTTTCTTTCAGAAAACCTTCAATTCTTTGTTTCACCCAGTAGCTTTGAATTCCATCAACCTGACTCATAAAACTAAATAAGAAAAATCCAAAAACACCCATATGGTTAAAACCCTATCAAATGAAGTGGGAGACAGAGAAAACCCATATAGACTCAACCACTCCAAACTACTAATTATACTGTGCTTTGATTTTTACGTGAGGAAGCTTGTACATGTTACCAATGCACACGTAAAAATTCACTTCTAGCCAACCCTCCAGGAGCCTTGTGTTTCCATAAGCCACTACTCTCCACATGGTTGCAATCTTGTTTTACACTTTCTATTCCTCTTCAAACACCTCGAAGTTTTTGCTCATTGTATTCGTATCATCCTCCTCTTCTTCAGAAGAGTTTTGTTCGCAAACCTTCGAAGTTGATCATCCAGGACACTAGGAGCAACAAATCACCAATGTTTTGAAAGTGCATGACTCCATATTCTCCTGGCAATTCCTAATTTATAGGCATTGTCCCCACCTTTACTTATGATCTTGAACGGTCCATCCAACAACGAGGCCAGTAAAGCTTATTTTCCTTCCTTTGATTTGGGAACCTTCCTCTTTCTCAAATGTAGCAAACCAATCCCCCTTCCTTCGACACATGTTGTTGTACTGTGCTTTGTTTGCTTCTTGATTGAAGGTCAATGGACTTTTAATTCGAATCATGATTTTTAAGTAGAATTCGCTTGCTTTTCTCTTCGGCGTGAAGTGTTTTTGCATTTACTCAACATTTGTCTTGGCAATCTTGTGTCACTACCCACTCCCCTTAGGAATACTTACAAAATTCATCCGGGTTAATTTAGGGTTTGATTCCATAGACAATTTCGAAAAGGTGGTGTTTTAGTATCATAACGTAGGTGATCTATATTGTAAGGCAAATTTCAGCATGGCAATTTCAAATCACCAATCTGTTCTTTTTGTGCTTACTACCAAAACCCACGGCAAAAAGAAACCCTAGTGTGCGATTGGTTACCTCTGTTTGTGCACTGTTTGAGGATGATTAAGAATGCAAACAAAAGTTTGTGCCTACAATCTCACCAAGTGACCTTCCCAAAAGTCAGCTCCATGAAACGGTGTGGTCCTGTCACTTACAATACGTTTTTTGGAAACCCAGATAACCTATGAATGGTCTCGAAAATTACAAGTCCCGCACATTCATAGCATCGTCGGTCCTTGTGACATGGAAATGTGTAAAATGAGCTCCATATCCTCTTTCGAAAAAACTAGATAACCACTACCATAATTGCATCCTTGCCCCTCTTGTGTCCTTGGTAACCCCACCAATGATAATCCATAGAAAACATCCTCCCAAGGGCTCCCTTGGGCATGGGCAATGTAGGTTGTGTAGCCTTGATGGAAGGCCCGCCTTTTGCCTTTTTTTTTGTGACAAGTAGCACATTGAGCAAGTATAGCTTAACCATCACAATCAATCTTGCTGTGGTTGCCATAAGAAATGTTCTTTGCAACAATGTAGTGGCTTGTAATGCCCAAAATGCCCCAGCAATACATCCTCCATGAGCTCCTTACCAATAATTCACGTATAGAAAACACTTAGGTATGCACAATAGATTGCCTTTGAACAAAAACTCATCATTGTAGCACAAGAAGAACTCATAGAACCCTTTTGAAAGTTGCGCCAATAATATTGGCCCAAAGTCTCCATCTTGCTCGTAAAACTGAATTACTCAACTCTAAACCAAGTAATTTGAAGTTCAAACACCAAGCAAAGTATACCTTTGACAAAGCATCAGAACAATATTGACTCCCCGTTTTGTATTTGAAGAGAAGTGAAAAGATTGCAAAAATTCAACCCATTTAGCATTGTCTTGGATTCAACTTTGTTGACCATTAATGTGCTTCAAAGCTTCATGATCAGAATGTAGTATGAAGTGATTAGGCCTTAAATAATGACTCCAATGATCCAATAGCTCTAATAATGGCATAGAATTCCTTGTCATACGTAGAATAGTTCAATTTAGCACACATTCAATTTCTCACTAAAATACGCAATTGGCCTTTCCCTTGTATTAGAACAGCCACCAATTCCTACCCCACTTGCATCCGTTCTCCACTTCAAATGGTTTAGAAAAAATCTGGTAAGGTTAGGAGGGTGGTTACAAGCAACTCTTTATCAATTCAAAAGCTTCTTGTGCCCCCTTTAGTCCACTCAACTTAGGTTTATCCTTCTTAATGCATTCGGTCATAGGAGCAACAACAGATGAAAAAATTCTTCACAAAACTCCTATAAACGAGGCTAACCCATGGAAAGCACGTACTTCTGTACGTTTTTAGGTGTGGCCCATGACTTTATAGCTTCTTACTTTGGATGGATCACAGAAAACACCATCTTTGGACACAATATACCCCAAGAAGTCACACTTGGTACCATAAATAAAACATTCGAGCTTAGCATTAAAGCTTTTGTTCTCGTAATGTCCTAAACACACTCCTTAAATGAATCTAGTATGATTATAACATCTTACTATACACCAAGATATTCATTCTAAATACACTACCACAAACTTATCAATGTATGGCTTTAAAACCTCGTTCATCAACCTCATAAACGTAATAGGTGCATTAGTAACCCAAAAGGCATGACTAACCATTCTAAAGCCCTAGCTTTGTTTTAAAACCTGTTTTCCACTCATCACCTTCTTCATTCGAATCTGATGATAGCCACTCTTTAAATCAATTTTTGAAACAATTGGGAACCATGTAATTCATCTATAAATATCCATCATCTAGGTATAGGAAACCTAGACTTGACGGTTATATTGGTTAACTGCCCTTGAATCAATGCACATTCTCCAAGTTCAATCCTTCTTAGGTACTATCAATGTAGGCACAGCACATGGACTCATGCTCTCTCTCACAGTACCCCCTCCATTTTAACTCTCAATCTGCCTTTGTACTCTCTTGTCTCCTTGGATTACATCTATATGCGGATTGTAGGAAATTTGAGACCCAGGAATAAGATAAATATGATGCTCAATTCCACGTATTGGTGGTAATCCTTGGTGGGCAACTCATTAGGAAACCTCTGAAAATTCATTCAACATGGGATGTAAAAAACCCTAGGAATCTCTGGGGTTTCATGAATTGTACCTCCTGGATAACAACATATAAGACATAGAACTTGTTTTCATCTCCCTTTCCAACTCCTTTCATTAACCAACAAAACACCTTAGAATTACCCATGCTTATCTTCACGTTTAGAAATCATCAAGGTTTCATTCATATGATTTGATGTGAAGTTTGTTATAGAACAAAAGGCAACTCACACAAAGGAAACTTAGACTTCAAATTTGTAAAGCCAGCACCACCACAATTCTGAACTTCTAAGGGTAAAATTGGTAGAATTGATTTAAGCAAAGCACCTCAAATCCTTAAGAACTATCCTCACCTGAGATAAAGCACAAAGCACCACTCACTCAATCGAATTTCTCACAAGAAAACTCTCAAGTTTTGTGTTCTTCGTGAAACAATAAAAACCGGAAAATTTCCGTTGTTTAGAGAGTGCAGCAAGGGTTGAGAAACAAGTTGGCGTAAGACCAAGACATACTCAAAAACTTATGACCTAAGGAAAGACAGATACTTTTCCTCAAAAAACCAAACTTTGATAGGTACTAACAACACTTCATCAAGGATTAAGAGTTCAACTTCAAAACCCCCCCAAGTAGTGATTCACGCATTGTTTGTTTCAAGTGTAAAGGAAAGGTACATCAAAGAGATTGCCTCATGCTAGGGTCACAACAACTCGAAATTGGTAGATGGGTAGAGGGGAAGACTGAAGAAGAGGAGGAAATGTGGGGATGAGGGCGAGAGGCAGAGGAAGAGTATGCCAATATGAAAATATGGAGGAAGAAACGGAGGAAGTCCAACCAGAAACACAAGGCCAATCTGGTGTAGTAGGGTTTACAAATCTCAAAGTGCACAACACTGGAGAGTCAAAGGGACAAAATTTTTCTCACAAGGTGTATGTTCAAGGCAAGCTTTGTGATGTAATCATAGATACATGGAAGTTGCAAAAAGTAGTATTACGTGTGTTGGTGGAAAAACTCGCAATTCCTACAAAGATACATCCTAAACCATGCAAGCTACATTGGCTTAGCCAAAAAAAGTGATGTTAAGGTAAACAAAAAAGCCTTAATGCTTTGGTTTAAAATTGGTAAATTGAGGATCAAGTACTTTGTATGTTTGTCCTATGGATGCTTGTCCATTATACTATGGGTTAGACCTTGGCATATGACCGTATTGTGAAGTTTAATGGAAGAACAAATGTCTATATTGTGCGCAAGAACCCTAATGAGAAATCATAAGCAATTAAAACCCTTGATGTTTCTAAACCTAAGACAAGCATGGGTAATTCTAAAGGTGTTCTGTTGGTGGGTGGAAAGAGTTAGAAAGGGAGTTGAAAACAAGTTCTATGTCACTATATGTTGATAGCCAAAGAGGTACAAGATGGAAACCCCAGAGATTTTAGGGTTTGCATCCTTTTGAATTGAAGAGTTTTCAGATGGTTCCTAATGAGTTGCCACCAGGATTATCACCCATACGTGGAATTGAACATCAAATAGATCTTTTCTGGGTCTCAAATTCCTAACAAGCCTGCAAAGATGTAATCCAGAAGAAACAAAGGAGATACAAAAGGCAAATTGAGGAATGGAATAATGAAGAGGGGGTACGTGAGAGAGAGCATGAGTCCAGTGCTGTGCCTACATTAATAGTACTCTAGAGGATGGGACTCTTGGAGAATGTGTATTGATTCAAGGGCAGTTACAAATAACGTCAAGTATAGTGTTTCCTTACCTAGATTGGATGATTGCTAGATGAATTACATGTTCTCAATTTTTCAAGATTGATTTAAGAGTGAATTACATCAAGCCATTCGAATGAAGGAAGGTGATGTGATGGGGAAGACAGGGTTTTTAAAACAACAAAGCTAGGGCTTATGAATGGTTAGGCATGCTTTTGGGTTAAATAATGCACCTAGTACGTTTATGAGGTTGATGAATGAGGTTTAAGCCATACATTGGTAAGGTTGTAGGTGAGTTGTATTTAGATGATATTTTGGTGTAAGCAAGGGAGTGTTAATGATCACTTCTAAGCCATTAAGGAGTGTTGTTGGGACATTCGAGAACAAAAGCTCTATGCTAAGCTTGAAAAGTGTTATTTCATGCGTACCAACGGTGAGTTTTTGGGGTATATTGTGTCCAAGATGGGGTTTTGTTCATCCCAGTTAAGAGGGACGCTATTAAAATCATGGACCAACCCCAAAAAAGTGACTGAGTACGTGCTTTTATGGGTGAGCCTCGTTATATAGGAGGGTGTGTGAAGATATTTTACTACTGTGGTTGCTCCTATAACCGAATGCATAAAAAAGATAAGCCTAAGGGTGGTGGACAAAAGGGGGCACAGAAGCTTGAATAGTAAGAAAGTTGCTTGTAACACACCCATTACTAGCTCTTACCAGATTTTGTAAAAACCATTGAAGTGAGGGACGGATGCAAGTGGGGTTGGAAGTGTTGCTGTTCTAGTACAAGGGAGGAGGCCAATTGCGTATTTTAGTAGAGGAAGGAATTGAATGGTGTAAAACTGAATATTCTACATATGACAAGGGGTTCTATGCCATTATTAGAGCTTGGATCATTGGAGTCATATTGAAGGCCTAAGCACTTCATACACATTCTGATCTGAAGCATGAAGAACATTAATGGTCAACAAAAATTGAATCCAAGACATGCCTAAAATGGGTTGAATTTTGTACAATCCTTTTCAACTTTCTTCAAAGTACAAAACGGGGAAAAGTCTATGTTGTTGGCTGATGCTTTGTCAAGAAGAAGGTTATACTTTGCTGTGTGTGTTGTTGAACTTAGTTGTTGGATTAGAGGTGATGAACACAATTTCGAGCAAGATGGCGATTGTTGGGACCAATAATGGCGAACATTCAAAGGGTTTATGAGTTCTAGTGCTAATGATGGGTTGTTTGTTTAGTTTAAGGTTAATCTATGTGAATACCTAAGTGTTTACGGTGAAATTGTAGAGTAAGGGAGGAGGCTCATGGAGGAGGTCATTGCGCGACCATGTTGGCATTAAAAACAACTAACCAGTTGCAAGAACATTTTATTGGCCCAAAGAGATTGTTGAGTCTTGAAGGCCTAATGCTCAATGTGCTCTGGTCAAAAAGGCAAAAAAGAAGCTTTCATCAAGGTGTTATACTCCATTGCCAGTGCCAGAGGGACCTTGGGAAGGATTGTTTCTATGGATTTCATTGTTGTAGGGTTACCAAGGACAGAAAGGGGAAAGGATGCACTTTGGGCTTGGTTGATAGCTTTTCAAGGATGGCTCATTGTACACCATGTACACAAGAACAGATGTGCTATGAATGTGGCTGATTCGTATTTTCGAGACATCACAGGTTACAGGGGGTTCCAAAAGAATATTGTAATTGATAGAAGACATCAAAGGCTTTATGAGCTACTTTGGAAGTCATTTGGAGACTAATAGGCATCGAAACTTTTATTAGCCATTCTTTTCTCAAAACAGATGGGCAAACAGAATTCACTAACGAAAACACTAGGGGTTTTGTTGAGTGGTTTGGTTAGCAAGACACAAAAAGATTGGGATTGAACTCGCTCATGCGAATTTGATTACAATAGGTCGCTTGAT
>PYUH01001141.1:31114-83726 GCA_016808085.1 Suaeda aralocaspica | reverse complement strand
AGAAAGAAGGTAGGTCAAAAATCTCTTCATGGTATAAATTAAAAAGGGAGATGAGGAAACGTTTTGTTCCTCAAGATTTCGAGCAAAACAACTTCATCAAGATGCATACATTAAAAAAAGATAGAAAAACGGTTGATGACTACATTGTGGAGTTTGAAAAATTGATCATGATTTGTGATTTGGAAGAGAAGGAGGACCACAAAGTGGCTCGTTTTGTGGCTGGTCTAGATGAAAATATAAGGGAGAAGGTCGAATTACAACCTTATTGGACCTTTGATGAAGTTTGTAGAGTGGCAGCAAGGGTTGAGAAACAAGTTGCACGCAAACCAAAGACATACTTCAAAACCTATGATTCTAAAGAAAAGCGTGATACTTTTCCTCAAAAACCAAACTTTGATAAGGTTACTAAACCCCCTTTCATCAAGGATAAGAGTTCATCTTCAAAGCCCCAAAGTAGTGATTCACGCATTGTTTGTTTCAAGTGTAAAGGGCAAGGTCACATTCAAAGAGATTGTCCTCATGCTAGGGTCACAACAACTCGAAATTGGGTAGATGGGGAAAGCCTTGAAGAAGAGGAGGAGATGTATGGGGATGAGGGAGAGGAAGAGTATGCCAATGATGAAAATATGGAGGAAGAAACGGAGGAAGTCCAACCAGAAACACAAGGCCAATCCTTGGTGTTACGTAGGGTATTACAATCTCAAAGTGCACAACCTTTGGAGAGTCAAAGGGATAAAATTTTTCTCACAAGGTGTAATGTTCAAGGCAAGCTTTGTGATGTAATCATAGATACTGGAAGTTGCACAAATGTAGTATCTACGTTGTTGGTGGAAAAGCTCGCAATTCCTACAAAGATACATCCTCAACCATACAAGCTACATTGGCTTAGCAACACAAGTGATGTTAAGGTAAACAAACAAGCCTTGATTGCGTTTAAAATTGGTAAATTTGAGGATCAAGTACTTTGTGATGTTTGTCCTATGGATGCTTGTCATATATTATTGGGTAGACCTTGGCAATATGACCGTTTTGTGAAGTTTAATGGGAGAACAAATGTCTATATTGTGCGCAAGAACCCTAATGAGAAATCATATGCATTAAAACCCTTGATGATTTCTAAACCTAAAACAAGCATGGGTAATTCTAAAGGTGTTTTGTTGGTGGGTGGAAAGGAGTTAGAAAGGGAGTTGAAAACAAGTTCTATGTCTTATATGTTGTTAGCCAAAGAGGTACAAGATGAAGCCCCAGAGATTCCTAGGGTTTTGCATCCTATGTTGAATGAGTTTTCAGATGTGTTTCCTAATGAGTTGCCACCAGGATTACCACCAATACGTGGAATTGAACATCAAATAGATCTTATTCCTGGGTCTCAAATTCCTAACAAGCCTGCATATAGATGTAATCCAGAGGAGACAAAGGAGATACAAAGGCAAATTGAGGAATTAATGGAGAGGGGGTACGTGAGAGAGAGCATGAGTCCATGTGCTGTGCCTACATTAATAGTACCTAAGAAGGATGGGACTTGGAGAATGTGTATTGATTCAAGGGCAGTTAACAATATAACCGTCAAGTATAGGTTTCCTATACCTAGATTGGATGATTTGCTAGATGAATTACATGGTTCTCAATTATTTTCAAAGATTGATTTAAGGAGTGGATATCATCAGATTCGAATGAAGGAAGGTGATGAATGGAAAACAGGTTTTAAAACAAAGCTAGGGCTTTATGAATGGTTAGTCATGCCTTTTGGGTTAACTAATGCACCTAGTACGTTTATGAGGTTGATGAATGAGGTCTTAAAGCCATACATTGGTAAGTTTGTAGTGGTGTATTTAGATGATATTTTGGTGTATAGCAAGAGTGTTAATGATCATCTAAGCCATCTAAGGAGTGTGTTTGGGACATTACGAGAACAAAAGCTCTATGCTAAGCTCGAAAAGTGTTATTTCATGGTACCAAGTGTGACGTTTTTGGGGTATATTGTGTCCAAAGATGGGGTTTCTGTTGATCCATCTAAAGTGGAAGCTATAAAATCATGGCCAACACCAAAAAACGTGACTGAAGTACGTGCTTTTCATGGGTTAGCCTCGTTCTATAGGAGGTTTGTGAAGAATTTTTCATCTGTTGTTGCTCCTATAACCGAATGCATTAAGAAGGATAAGCCTAAGTTTGAGTGGACTAAGGGGGCACAAGAAGCTTTTGAATTGATTAAGAAGTTGCTTTGTAACACACCCATACTAGCCTTACCAGATTTCTCTAAACCATTTGAAGTGGAGACGGATGCTAGTGGGGTTGGAATTGGTGCTGTTCTAGTAAAGGGGAAGAGGCCAATTGCTTACTTTAGTGAGAAGTTGAATGGTGCTAAACTGAACTATTCTACATATGACAAGGAGTTCTATGCCATTATTAGAGCTTTGGATCATTGGAGTCATTATTTAAGGCCTAATCACTTCATACTACATTCTGATCATGAAGCTTTAAAGCACATTAATGGTCAACAAAAATTGAATCCAAGACATGCTAAATGGGTTGAATTTTTGCAATCTTTTCACTTCTCTTCAAAGTACAAAACGGGGAAGTCTAATGTTGTTGCTGATGCTTTGTCAAGAAGGTATACTTTGCTTGGTGTTTTGAACTTTAAGTTGCTTGGGTTAGAGTTGATAACTCAATTTTACGAGCAAGATGGTGATTTTGGACCAATAATGGCGCAACTTTCAAAGGGGTCTATGAGTTCCTATGTGCTACATGATGGGTTTTTGTTTAAAGGTAATCTATTGTGCATACCTAAGTGTTCTATACGTGAGTTACTAGTAAGGGAGGCTCATGGAGGAGGTATTGCTGGACATTTTGGCATTACAAAGACACTAACCATGTTGCAAGAACATTTTTATTGGCCAAAGATGATTGTTGATGTTGAGGCCATAATTGCTCAATGTGCTACTTGTCAAAAGGCAAAGGCAGCCTTTCATCAAGGTTTTTATACTCCATTGCCAGTGCCAGAGGGACCTTGGGAAGATGTTTCTATGGATTTTATTGTAGGGTTACCAAGGACACCAAGGGGAAAAGATACTATTATGGTAGTAGTTGATAGATTTTCAAAGATGGCTCATTTTACACCATGTCACAAGACAGATGATGCTATGAATGTGGCTGATTTGTATTTTAAAGACATCATAAGGTTACATGGGGTTCCAAGGACTATTGTAAGTGATAGAGACACGAAGTTCATGAGCTACTTTTGGAGTTCACTTTGGAGGTTGATAGGTACAAAACTTTTGTTTAGCACATCTTATCATCCTCAAACAGATGGCCAAACAGAAGTCACTAATCGAACACTAGGGGTTTTGTTGCGTGGTTTGGTTAGTAAGACACAAAAAGATTGGGATTTGAAGCTTGCTCATGCTGAATTTGCTTATAATAGGTCACCTACTTATGCTACTAAGCACTCACCTTTCGAGATTGTCTATGGAGTTAATCCTAAGTTACCAATTGATTTTGTAAGTATTCCTAAAGGGGAGTTGGTACACAAGGATGCCAAAACAAAGGTTGAGTATATGCAAAAACTTCATGCAGAAGTAAGGGCTCGTATTGAGAAGGTCTATGATATCTACAAGGCACGAGCAAACAAACATAAATCACACCATGTCTACAAAAAAGGGGATTTGGTTTGGTTACACTTGAGGAAGGAAAGATTTCCAAATCAAAGGAAGAATAAACTTATGCCTCGTTGTGATGGCCCATTCCAAGATCATAAGTAAGTGGGGGATAATGCTTATAAATTAGAGTTACCAGGAGAATATGAGTCCATGCTACTTTCAACATTGGTGATTTAGCTCCTTATGTTCCTGATGATCAACTTCGAGGTTTGAGGACAAACTCTTTTGAAGAAGAGGAGGATGATACGCATATCAATGAGCAAAACTTCGAGGGTTTGGGTTTGATTGAGTGGAAACAAGAAGCAACCTGGGAGAGTTAGTGGCTTTTGGAGACACAAGGCTTCTTGGGTTGGCTAGGGTGGATTTTTACGTGTGCATGGTGACATGTACAAGCTTATTCACGTAGTTTTCAAGCAAGTATAAGTTAGTAGTTTAGAAATGTTGAGCTATATGGGTTTTCTTCCCACGTCATTTTGATAGGGTTTTACCATATGGTGTTTTGTGATTTTCTTGATTAGTTTATGAGTCATGGTTGATGGAATCAAGCATGGGAAACACAAAAATGAAGGTTTCTTGAAATAAAGATTGAATCTTGAAGAGTTTCTTGAAGTTCTTGAAATCGGAAGTCCAACAAAAATCAACGAGAATCAAAGCAAGTTATATGGCGGGATTTTTGAAAGATTTTGGAAGTTTTGGGCAACGTTGTCAACAAAGATTTCCGTGTTGTTTGACTTGGTCAACCTAAGTTTGTTATTCGGATACATGGTCCTTAGAATAGATTCTCAAAATATCTAAGATTTAGACTAGAAATCAGATTACAAAATATATGGTGCAAGATTGTATCCGGTTTTTGTTAAGATTTTCTTGTTATCCTAATCTTAGTTTGTTATACTATATATCTAAGGTAGTTAGGATATGTTTAGGATTCTCAAATATTGTGTGATATGTTTAGCTATAAGTAGGATGTAAAATACATCAATAAAATTCAGATTAGAGTGATTAAACACAAGTTGTTTCCGGTTTTTATTGTTTCACGAAGAAAACAAAAATTTGAGGGTTTCTTGTGAGAAATTCGATTGAGTGAGTGGTGCTTTGTGCTTTATCTCACGTGAGGATAGTTCTTAGGATTTGAGGGTGCTTTGCTTTAATCAAATTCTACTAATTATTCGCCTTAGAAGTTCAGATTTGTGGTGCATGGCTTTATCAAATTTGAAGTCTAAGTTTACCTTGTGTGAGTGGCATTTGTCTATAACAAAATTCACATCAGCAGCCATATGGTTGATATTTGATGTGGATTTTTAGTAGCACTCGCAAATACACTCAAAACCTCACTTTTTTTTTTGTCAATTAAACTCTCCACTCCTGGATTAATTTAACTGAGGGCTAATTAATTAATACACTCCTGTAATTAATTAACTAGGATCTAAATTTGTTAATCACTCTTGACTCACAAATTTATGATAGAAAATAGAACAAAGTTTAATCACTAAACTTGTGCAATTTTTCAAGAATCTTCAAGAACTTCAAGAAATGCTTCAAGATCCAATCTTTTAATCAAGAAACCTTCAAGAAACCATTCTTCATGTCTTCTAGCATATTTATGATGATCAAGACTCCTCAAGAACTAATAGTAATAATGTCCAAAATGAGAAAGTATTAATGATCAATATCCATAGTGTTGGCTAGGAAGCCACCACCACTAGAATTTTCAGTGTCAGCCTTAATCATTGTCACCCATACCTGTGATTTATCCTTAACAAAACCAATGGGATTTATTATTAGGCTAATTGGCTCATCCACTGTTGGTGTATCATAGGATATCTCACTTGTACTCAAATTCACCTCATTCTCCCCTGGTTGAGAAGAATTTGTCCTCAAATTCACGTCATCCCAACATGGAATAAGTGAATTACCACTGGAGCATTTTTGATTCGCAATATAAGCCTAGCTTGTTTCTAACGGGAAAAGAACATGAGCAAAAGGTTGAGCAAGGCACTCCTATGTACATGCTTGTGGTTAAGGAAGTTGCAAAGGAGTCTAAGATGCAAGGTGAACAATTACAAAAGCTCTTGAACGAGTTTCATGATGTATTTCCAGAAGGGTTGCCTAACGATCTACCACCTATTCGAGGGATAGAACATGCTATTGATTTTATTCCTGGGGCGCCAATTCCAAATAAACCTGCTTATAGGTGTGATCCTGAGGCATCCAAGGAGTTACGGATGAAAATTGACGAGTTGTTGGAGAAAGGCTTGGTTCGAGAAAGCATGAGTCCTTGTGCAATTCCGGCTCTCCTTGTTCCAAAGAAGGATGGTACATGGTGCATGTGTATTGATTCTCCAGTAGTAAACAACATTACTTTTAAATATAGATTCCCTATGCCTAGATTGGAGGACATGTTGGATGAGTTACATGGTGCTACAATCTTTTCGAAGATTGATTTGAGAAGTAGTTATCATCAGATGCTCATTAGAGAAGGAGATGAATGGAAAACGGCTTTAAAAACCAAACAAGGTCTCTATGAGTGGCTAGTAATGCCTTTTGGGTTGTGTAATGCTCCAAGCTCGTTTATGAGACTTATGAATTAGGTGCTACGTCCTTTCTTAAACAAGTTTATTGTTGTTTATCTCGATCATATACTTGCCTATAGTTCGAACATTCATGAACATCTAGGGCATTTGAGATTGTTGTTTGATAAGTTATGTGAGCAAAAGCTCTATGGAAAGCTTGAGAAGTGTGATTTCATCCAAGACAAGATCGTTTTTCTGGGATATATTGTTAGTGGAGAAGGTGTTATGGTTGATCCATCAAAGGTAGAGGCCATCATGTCTTGGAAAACTCCATCAAACACACATGAAGTGCATAGTTTTCATGGATTAGCTTCGTTCTACAGAAGGTTCATCCAGAAATTTTCTACCATCATGGCCCCTGTTACTGAGCTTATGAAGAAGGGAGAATTCGTATGGAATCCAAGAGCACAAAAGGCTTTTGACAACATTAAGCAAATGCTCTGTCGTGCACCTATTCTAGCTTTGCCTGATTTTAACAACCTTTTCGAAGTAGAGTGTGATGCCAGTGGCATAGGTATTGGAGCAGAGCTTGTCCAAGAGAAGCATCCAGTTTCTTACTTCAGTGAGAAATTAAGCGGAGCTAGGTTGAATTACTCAAATTATGATCGAGAATTCTATGCAATTGTGAGAGCATTGGATCATTGGTCACATTATGTTAGACCAAAGTCGTTTATATTACATTCTGATCATGAAGCTTTGAAATTCATCAATGGGCAACCGAAGTTGAATTACAGGCATGCTAAGTGGGTTGAATTTCTTCAATCCTTCACGTTTTCATCTAAATATAAAGAGGGCAAAACGAACGTGGTGGCGGATGCTTTGTCTAGACGATCATATTTGCTTGCAATGGTTGATACACGAGTGCTAGGGTTTGAACATATCAAAGAACTCTATGTCACGGATCCAGATTTTGCAAAAGAGATGCAAGTTCCCTCACGAAATTACATGGTCTAGGATGGTTTCCTGTTTCGTCACAACAAACTATGCATTCCTCAATGTGGAGTTCATGAATTACTAGTAAGGGAAGCACAACGTGGACCTATGGCTGGTCACTCTGGCGTTCATAAGACATTTGATATGCTTAATGAATACTTCTACTTGCCAAAGATGATGGGAGATGTGCAATATGTGGTTGCTAGATGCGCAACTTGCCAGAGGTCCAAGTCTACATATCATAAAGGTTTATACACACCATTACCTGTTGCAGATGCACCTTGGGACAGTGTAAGCATGGATTTTATCATTGGTCTACCTAGAACTCAACGAGCCAGAGACTCTTTAATGGTAGTGGTGGATCGATTTTCCAAGATGGCACACTTTGTTGTTGTGAACAAAACTGCTGAGGCACAACATGTTGCTGACTTGTATTTTCGGGAGATTGTGAGATTGCATGGAATACTGAGGAGTGTAGTGAGTGACAGGGATTCGAAGTTCTTAAGTCACTTCTGGAAATGCCTATGGAAGATGGTTGGTACGAAACTACTCTTTAGTACTTCTCATCATCCACAAATAGATGGTCAGACGGAGGTTATGAACATAACTCTGGGTGCATTGTTGCGTGGTTTAATGAGCAAAACTCAGAAAGATTGAGATACTCGTCTATGTCATGCTTATTTTGCTTATAATCGTGTTGTATCTTCAACCACAGGCTACTCACCATTCGAGGTTGTCTACGGCATTAATCCATACATACCAATTGATTTGATTACTTTAGCAAGGGATGAGATACACACAGATGCTAAGAAGAGGTTAGAAGTGTTCCAAAAGACTTGTGAAGCTGTGAAGAAACGAATTTCAAAGATGAATGAGGTTTACAGGACACGATCTTACAAGGGGAGGAGACAACATGTATTCAAGCTAGGGGATATGGTATGGATATACTTAAGGAAAGAACGTTTCCCTCAGAGGTGCAAAAATAAGCTTATGCCAAGAGCAGATGGTCCTTTTGATGTGCTTGAAGCTTATGGTGACAATGCTTATAAGATTGATCTGCCTAGTGAGTATGGAGATATCAGTGAAACATTCAATATTGGCGACTTATCACCATACTACAATGATGTGAATTTGAGGGCAAATTCTTTTTAAGAGGGGGAGTATAATGTGAATTTGAATGAGGATTCAAGCAAGGTGCACGAATCTATAAACCTAATGCTTAATCCTATGGGTTTAAATGTGGATAGAAGACAAACATGGGTTACAAGACTTTCATGGGACGTTCCCATAGAGGAATAATAACCTTTAGATGCAAGGAAAGAAAAGTAGGGCTAAGTGTGTTTGTTATCTTGGTAGGGTTTTGTGATTGTTATCTATGGGCTTTTTTCCCACTCCACTTCGTAGGGTTTCTCCCATATGGTGTTTTGTGATTATCTTGGTAAGTCTAGGAGTCATGATTGATGGAATCCAGCATGAAGAATAGTTTCTTGAAAGTTTCTTAATTAAAAGATTGAATCTTGAATCATTTCTTGAAACTTTGAAGGAATTCTTGAAAATGGCGCAAAAGGCAATGGCGAGTATTGGACGAATTTTTGGGTTTCCCGAGTTCCTTATGTGTCCGTGATTTTTAGGTTTTATTTTTATAATTATCTTCTTTATTAATTATTTAGTCAAGTTGTTAGGATAATTTCTTGATTAGTTAGTTAGTTAGTTAGAGTTTGTTAGGAAAGATAAGATCAAAGTGCAAGTTGCATGATGATGTGGCAATCTTATCTTTAGTTTGTTGTGCAAGTTGCACACAAGTACGATTTATTTACCTAGCTTGTGCGTGTTTCTTATGAAGGTTTTAGTTAGGATTTTGTTGTTGATTATACCTATAAATAATCTCAACAATAGGATGTAATTAATTAAGTTTTGATTCACAATAAAAAAGTATACTAGTTTTGCGTCACTTTTGTTGTGCGTGAATACCATTACTTACTTTGTGATTTTGGATTGAATTACATTGTTAGAATCCTAATTAATTATTCTCTGGATTGGTTTAATTAATTAGCATTCAATCAAGTTATTTGGATTTGATAACTTAAGATTGAATATCCTCGTGAGTTTTGAGTGTTATTTGCGAGTACCACTTAAAATCCACATCATCCCTACCCTTGATGCACCCATATGGTTGATATTTCCATAAGCAACTATTTCACCTATGGTTGCATCCTTACCAATGATATCATTGCCACTATTGATTTTATCACCATTGATATCACCACCTTCGAAGTTGCCATCACTCATTTCATTAATATAATTAATATCACTAATGCTCGCACTTGTATCATCTTCTTACAAAAGATGTCTAGAATTTCACACCAAAGTATGAATACGTAAACCCAATCTAAACAACTCTTATTTGGTTGATTTTTGGTTTATGAATTCAATAGCATGTTACTAACACTCGACCAAAATTTCATGCATATATTCTAAGTTATGTGAATATTGTCAACAAACACCACTCATAATCAAAGGATCTAGTTTCCACTCTAAGAATCCACCAAGAGTTTAGGCTAGGGAATTTTCGAACAAATTGTGTTTGATTAAAGCCAAAGCACCCTCAAACTCACCTTTGTTCTCACGTTAATCTAAATCAATTAGCACCAATTCACAAAATAAGGTATATTGTTTTGAACAAAACAATAAGGACAAACGTACAAGTTGATTTTTATTATTCAAACAATCTATGTTGTTACAAAGAAATCTCAAGGCTATTTATGGAATAACCTAAGACTAAATCCTAATAACTTCCTAGGGCTCAAAACAATAAAAAACACGCAAAAAAAAGGATAAAATCGTCCCTAATGACACACACATGACTCATACGATAAGAATGCCACATTATCACTACATCTTGACCTTATCTTGCGAATAAACCTTGTCTAATCAATAAAATATCCTAACAACTTTACTAAATAACTAATTAACAAGATAATCATCAGAATTACAACTAAGAATCACGGAATTTGCTTGATGCCCAAGATTCTTGAAAAACGTCACAAAATTCGCCATTGGGCTTCGCTATTTTTCGCGCCAATTTCAAGAAAATTCAAGAAATGCTTCAAGATTCAATCTTTTAATCAAGAAACCATTCTCCATGTTCTAAGTGTGATTTCATGCAAAGTGAGACATGGAGAAGTTTTTGGACATTATTATTATTAGTTCTTGTGGAGTCTTGATCATCATAAATATGATAAAAGACATGGAGAAGGGTTTCTTGGAGGTTTCTTGATTAAAAGATTGAATTTTGAAGCTTTTCTTGAAGTTCTTGAAGAATCTTGGAAAATTGCGCTAATCAAGTAGCGGAAATTTTGACGATTTTCTTTGATCTTGGGCACCAAGATATTTCGTGACTTTTAGTCTAATTTTTTATGATTATCATGTTTATTAATTATTTAGTCAAGTTGTTATGATAATTTCTTGATTAGTTAGTTGGTTAGTGTTTGTTAGGAAAGATAAGATCAAGTTGCAAGTTGCATGATGATGTGGCAATCCTACCTTTAGTTTTTTGAGAAACTTGTACAAGTTGCACAAGTGGGACTTATTTCCTAGGGTTTTTCGTGTTTTATTAGCTGATTTTAGTTTGGATTTTGTTGAAGATTATACCTATAAATCTCAATTTTGGGTTGTAAATTAATTAAGTTTTATGAATTGAATATTTTAATACAATTTTCCGAAAATTTGCACAAATTATGGATTTCAATTTGTTCGAAATTTCCATCATAAATTTGTGATTCAGGAGTGATTAACAAATTTAGAACCTAGTTAGTTAATTAAAGGAGTGTGTTAAATAATTAGTCTTCAATTAAATCAATCTAGGAGTGGAGAGTTTAATTGACAAAAAAAAAACGTGAGTTTTTGAGTGTATTTGCGAGTACTACCCAAAATCCACATCAACAAGCAATTGGCCTCTTATCCTGAACCAAAACTGCTCCAATTCCTACACCACTTGCGTCAGTCTCCACCTCAAAAGGCTTAGAAAGGTCTGGCAATGCTAGAATTGGTGTGTTGCACAGCAACTTCTTGATAAGATCGAATGCTTCTTGCTCCCCTAGGGTCCATTCAAACTTTCCTTTGTCCTTCTTGATACATTCAGTCGTAGGAGCAACCACCGATGAAAAATTCTTCATAAATCTCCTATAGAATGAAGCCAGTCCATGGAAAGCTCTAACATCAGTTACACTCTTGGATACAAGCAATGATTTAATAGCTTCAACCTTAATGGATTAACGGAAACCCCATCTTTCGAAACTATTTATCCCAAAAACATCACACTAGGCACTAGAAAGTAACACTTCTCCAGTTTGGCATACAATTTCTGCTTCCTTAATGTATCAAAGACACTGATCTATATCTTAGGTCTAAACTAAGTGCTTGGACTCAAGATAGATTGATAGGGTAGAAAAACGTAGCCAAGGAACACTCACAATGCTTCGTAATTCCGGAAATCCTTGCTTTAGATAGGAACACTCACAATCTAAACTCTAGGGCGTTTTATTGATTATGTGAACACTCAACACAAACACTAAAACAATGGTGAATAATTGAAGCTTTTAACTCTCAAAATTATTAAGAAAATCTTGAAGAATTTCGTGCAAAAACCTCACACAAAATCACTCGTAAAACACAATGTGTATTTTTTTGTAAACTTGTAATGTGAATTTTTATTATTGAAACAATCGAGTATTTATAACAATATTACTACTAGATATCCTAAATTATCCAACTAATCCTAGACTTTTGCCCCAAGCCAAGTAAATCTAGGAAAACAAGGAAAATCTCCTAAAAACACACGGAAATACACTTAACCGACCTAGTTTAGGACTCCTAAAAGATATGCCGGAATCTTGTTCCTTTTTCGACCAAATTCTGAAAACTATTCTAAGGAACGAACTACAATTTGACTAAACAAAGTTGACTTGGTCAAACAACAAAGAAAACACGGACAACCAAGTTGCCCAACACACTTGTTCACACGCCAAATCACCGCCATACTGAAGAAGGTGTTTTTGCGCAATTTTGAAGGACTTCCATTTTCAAGAACTTCAAGAAACCTTTGAAGCTTCAATCTTTTTTTCAAGAAACCTCCATTTTTGTATTTCCCATGCTTGATTCCATCAACCATGATCATAAAGACTCACTAAGAAATTTACAAAACATCACAAAACACCATATGGGAAAACCCTACCAAGTGGAATTGGAAGAAAACCCATAGGCTCAACAACAAATCTATCTCTTAGCTAAACCCACGTCCCTAATGGCCTTAGACCATTATCCAAGCATTATTAGATTTAGGCAACAATGACCATGAGCTAAGCCAAGGCCATGGAACCCTAATCCACGCATTCCATGAATCTCAAAACGACTAAATATTAGCTCTTTGTCTTCAGTGCTTGAATCTGCTTCCTGATCATCCTCCCTTTCTTCAAAAGGAATTGTCCTCAATTCTTGAATCTGCTTATCATCTAAGTAAGGACTCAAATCCCCAATGTTGAAGGTGCTAGCCACGCCATATTCATCTCCAATGTCTAGCTTGTAAGCATTGTCACCATACTTCTCTAAAACCTTGAAAGGACCCTCTGCCCTAGGCATGAGCTTGTGCTTGCGTTTTCCAGGGAACCTTTCTTTTCTGAGGTGCACCCAAACCAAATCACCTAGATTGAAGGACCTAGTCTTGCGTCGTTTATTAGCATTCCTCTTGTACATCTCATTAACCTTCTCAATCCTTGCTTTGATTTGTGCATGTAACTTCATCATATTCTCAGTTTGCTTCTTTGCATCCTCATGTATATACTCATTCTTTGGGATATCAATTAGGTCTATAGGAACGTGCGGATTCACCCCATATACTACTTCAAATGGCGAGTGTTGAGTAGCATAAGTTGGAGTCCTATTGTATGCAAATTCCGCATGACACAACTTCACATCCCAATCTTTACCAGTCTTGCTTACCAATCCTCTCAACAATGATCCAATTGTTCTATTTGTAACCTCTGTTTGTCCGTCAGTTTGTGGGTGATGAGAGGTGCTAAATAAGAGCTTAGAATTTCCATAAACCTTTCCAAAAGTAGCTCAAAAACTTACTATCTCTATCAGAAACGATCGTTTTTGGTATGCCATGTAGCCTAACAATCTCCTTGAAGTATAGAGAAGCCACGCCAATTGCATCTTCAGTTTTATGACAAGCTATGAAGTGCGCCATCTTGGAAAACCTATCAACCACCACCATGATTGAATCCTTGCCTCTCTGTGTTCTAGGTAAGGCCACAATGAAATCCATGCTCACGTCTTCCCAAGGTCTCTGTGGAACTGGAAGTGGCGTATACAAACCCTTGTGAAACGTGCTCTTGGCTCTTTAACAAGTTCCACAACGAGCAAGAATAGCATGTACATCACCAACCATCTTTGGCCAATAAAAATGTTCTTGCAACAATTCAACAGTTTTGTTTATGCCAAAGTGTCCACCTAGTCCTCCCCCATGAGCTTCTCTTACCAATAATTCACGAATTGCACACTTAGGTATGCAAAGTTTGTTTCCCTTGAATAAGAAACCTTCCACAATATTGTAATGGCTACTTGGATTTTGCGCACACTGGTGAAAAATGTCTCCAAAGTCCGAGTCCTTCTCATAATATTCCTTGATGATTTCGAACCCTAAAACTCTAGAATCCACCATTGCAATCAAATTATGTCTCCTTGAAAGAGCATCCGCCACAACATTAGCCTTGCCTGCCTTATATTTTGCAGAGAAAGTAAAAGATTGTAAGAACTCAACCCACTTTGCGTGCCTTGCATTCAACTTCTGTTGGCTATTGATATGTCTCAATGAGTCATGATCAGAATGAAGAATAAAAGGTTGTGGGCGCAAATAGTGACTCCAATGATCCAATGCCCTGATCATGGCATAGAACTCCTTGTCATATGTGGAATAGTTCAACTTTCCTCCACTCAACTTTTCACTAAAATAAGATACTGGCCTTCCTCCTTGTATGAGAACTGCGCCAATCCCTGTACCACTTGCATCACACTCAACTTCAAAAGGCTTAGTGAAATCAGGCAATGCTAGAATAGGTGCGTTACACATCTTGTCCTTCACCAATTCAAAGGCTTGTTGCGCTTGTCTAGTCCACTCAAACTTCCCTTGTTTCGTACATTCAGTTATAGGACTCATAATAGTGCTAAAATTTCGAATGAATCTCCTATAGAATGATGCTAAGCCATGGAAAGATCTCACTTGAGTAACTGTTGTTGGAACTGGCCATGATGCTATAGCTTCAACTTTCTGTGGATCTACCTTGATACCCTCATGTGAAACAATGTAGCCTAGAAAGCTAATCTCCTTTTGCATGAAATCACACTTCTCTAGCTTCCCATAGAGCTTTTGTTTCCTTAAAGTCTCAAACACTTGGCGCAAGTGACCCATGTGTTCATCTTCGTTTTTGCTATACACCAATATGTCATCAAGGTAAACTACAACAAATTTACCAATGAAAGGACGCAATACCTCATTCATAAGTCTCATGAAAGTGCTAGGTGCATTCGTCAATCCAAAAGGCATGACCATCCATTCATACAACCCATGTTTGGTCTTGAAAGCAGTTTTCCATTCATCCCCTTCCCTCATACGTATTTGGTGATAACCACTACGTAAATCCACCTTTGAAAATAGCTTGGAACCACTCAATTCATCTAAGAGATCATCCAATCTAGGGATAGGAAACCTATACTTCACTATGATGTGATTCACAGCTCTACTATCAATGCACATACGCCATGTCCCATCCTTCTTTGGAACCAACAACGTGGGAACTGCGCAAGGGCTCATGCTTTCCCTCACATATCCTCGTTCCATCAACTCGTCAATTTGTCTCTGTAACTCTTTTGTCTCCTCTGGGTTGCATCTATAAGGAGGCTTATTTGGGATAGGAGCTCCAGGGATCAAATAAATTTGATTTTCAATACCTCTTATTGGGGGTAATCCTTGAGGAAAATCTGCCGGAAACACATCCTCAAAATCACGAAGTAAGGCTCGTAATCTTGGGTGTTCAACTTCGTCAAAAGTCTTCACTTCCTTGGCTAGAAGTAGATACGCCACGTTTTAATCAATCATAACCCTTTCAAATTGTTTTCTAGTAGCAAATAACACCTTGTTGTCAACCTTGGTTGCCTCTTTGTGCCGTTCTCTGAGTTCACTAGGCGTAAGTGGAAACAAAGCCTTAGTCTTGCCATCCTTGACGACCTTGTATACGTTAGTCTTACCATCATGCACAGTTTTTCGATCAAATTGCCAAGGTCTACCCAACAATATATCACACGCATCCATAGGCACAACATCACACAATACTTCATCATGATAGCTACCAATTGCAAAATTAATCAAGGCTTGCTTACGGACCCTAACTTCATTGACATCTTCTAACCACTTAAGTTTGTATGGCTTAGGGTGTCTCGTTGTTTTTAATTGCAACTTATCTGTCAACTTTGATGATATAACATTTGCACAACTACCACCATCTATAATGAGGTTGCATTTAGTATCGTTTACCTTGCAACGAGTGTGAAAGATGTTTTCACGTTGATCCTCATCTACGGATTTTGAGTGCAATACCCTTCTAAGGACCAAGTTGTTCTCATAAGGCTCCCCCTCTTGTTCCTCATCACTTTCTGGGTGGTATTCTTCCATGTCACTCCCTTCTTCCTCAAGATTGCTATCCTCAAGGGCATCAATCTCTTGAATTTCACGAATTGTCAAAGTTCTCAAGTTTGGACAATCCTTTTTGTAGTGACCATAGCCCTTGCACTTGAAACAAGTCACCTTAGGAACACTATCTTCCAAAGTTTCAGTCTTTTTGCCCTTATCCATAATAGGAGTCACGTTCTTCTTAGGTTCAACCTTAGACTCATTGGTTGATGAAGCACTAGAAGTCTTGAAGCCTTGATATGGCCTCGTGGTTGGTTTAGACACTCCACGCTTCCTTTTTTTTTCTAAGATCACCGCCGTTTTACTCACTTCGTCAAAAGATAGATTTGGTTGCAGTTCTATCTTGTCACGAATATCTAGATTTAAACCTCCAATGAAACGAGCAATCCTTTGTTCCTCCCTTTCTTCAATCTCACATTGCATAGTTAGCTTTTCAAAGTCGGCAATATAATCCTCCATTGCCTTCGTACCTTGCTTCAATGTAGCCAACTTAATGTATAAATCTTGTTGATAATTTGAAGGAACGAATCTTTTCCTTAGGATCTTCTTAAGCTTCTCACAAGTTTCAATCTTGCTCTTGCCTTCACATTGCCTATTCTTCTTAACTCCATTAAACCACATGGACACATACTTAGACAACTTAGCCACGGCAATTTTATACTTCTTCTCCTCGTTGGTGCCTTTGAACTCAAAGTACCGTTCTAATGCAAGCTCCCATTCAAGGTAGGCCTCAACGTCACCTTGGCCATCAAATTCCCTAACTTTAAACTTCAAACCACGATCATCATCTGGGGGTTTAAGGTTACCCTTCATAAGAATCACTTCCGTAGATAATCCTAGGAACAAATCTTGAAGTTTTTTTATTTGTTCCGCAAGTTGATTGAAAAGTTCGACGTTCACTGTCTCTTTTGACGAATTTCCTTCACTAACCATGGGTTAAAACTGCAGCTCTGATACCACTTGATCTATATCTTAGGTCTAAACTAAGTGCTTGGACTCAAGATAGATTGATAGGGTAGAAAAACGTAGCAATGGAACACTCACAATGCTTCGTAATTCCGGAAATCCTAGGTTTAGATAGGAACACTCACAATCTAAACTCTAGGGCGTTTTATTGATTATGTGAACACTCAACACAAACACTAAAACAATGGTGAATAATTGAAGCTTTTAACTCTCAAAATTATTAAGAAAATCTTGAAGAATTTCGTGCAAAAACCTCACACAAAATCACTCGTAAAACACAATGTGTATTTTTTTGTAAACTTGTAATGTGAATTTTTATTATTGAAACAATCGAGTATTTATAACAATATTACTACTAGATATCCTAAATTATCCAACTAATCCTAGACTTTTGCCCCAAGCCAAGTAAATCTAGGAAAAGAAGGAAAATCTCCTAAAAGCACACGGAAATACACTTAACCGACCTAGTTTAGGACTCCTAAAAGATATGCCGGAATCTTATTCCTTTTCCGACCAAATTCCGAAAACTATTCTAAGGAACGAACTACAATTTGACTAAACAAAGTTGACTTGGTCAAACAACAAAGAAAACACGGACAACCAAGTTGCCCAACACACTTGTTCACACGCCAAATCACCGCCATACTGAAGAAGGTGTTTTTGCGCAATTTTGAAGGACTTCCATTTTCAAGAACTTCAAGAAACCTTTGAAGCTTCAATCGTTTTTTCAAGAAACCTCCATTTTTGTGTTTCCCATGCTTGATTCCATCAACCATTATCATAGACTCACTAAGAAATTTACAAAACATCACAAAACACCATATGGGAAAACCCTGCCAAGTGGAGTGGGAAGAAAACCCATAGGCTCAACAACAAATCTATCTCTTAGCTAAACCCACGTCCCTAATGGCCTTAGACCATTATCCAAGCATTATTAGATTTAGGCAACAATGACCATGAGCCAAGCCAAGGCCATGGAACCCTAATCAACGCATTCCATGAATCTCAAAACGACTCAATATTAGCTCTTTGTCTTCAATGCTTGAATCTGCATCCTGATCAGACACTCCTCAAGTGATTTAGATGATCCTTCACACAAGTGCTGTAAATCAAGATATCATCTAAATAAACCACTACGAACTCTCCTATGAAGGGCTTGAGTACTTCATTCATCAATCTCATGAAAGTGCTAGGTGCATTGGTCAATCCAAAAGGCATGACTAACCATTCATATAGACCCAATTTTGTTTCAAAACCAATCTTCCACTCATCACCTTCTTTCATTCTGATCTATTGATAGCTACTTTGCAAGTCAATCTTCGAAAACACCTGAGACCCATACAATTCATCCACCAAATCATCCAATCTAGGTATAGGATACCTGTATTTGATTGTTATATTGTTTACTACTCGTGAATCAATACACATCCTCCATGTCCCATCCTTTTTTGGCAATATCAGTGTTGGTACTACACATGGACTCATACTTTCCCTAACATAGCCCCTTTCTATAAAAAATTCAATTTGCTAATGGAATTCTTCTGTCTCTTCAGCATTGCATCTATATGCAGGCTTATCAGGAATTTGTGCACCAAGAATCAAATCAATCTGGTGTTCAATACCTCTAATTGGAGGTAATCTAGGAGGCAACTCCATAGGAAAAGACATCTGCAAATTCAGTCAATAATGGCGCTACTGCACGTGGAATTTCGATTGTTTTCTCTTCTTTCTCCTTGGCCACGAGCACAAAAGCCACGCCACTCTCCTTCACTTCCTTCTCCAACTCCTTTCCACCAATCAACAAGGCTCCTTTCGAATTCCCCATGCCTTGGATGATGAGAAGTGCTGAATAACAACTACGTGCCAATCAATTTCCATAAACCCTTCCAAAAGTAACTAAGAAACTTGCTATCACGATCAGAAACAATGGTTTTAGGAATCCCATGCAATCAAACAATCTCTTTAAAATATAAAGAAGCCACTCCTATAGCATCCTCAGTTTTGTGACAAGCAATAAAGTGCGCCATCTTTGAAAACCTATCAACCACAACCATGATTGAATCCTTACCCCTTTGTGTTCTTGGCAAAGAAACAATAAAGTCCATGCTCACATCCTCCCAAGGCCTTTCTGGAACACGTAGTGGAGTGTATAATCCCTTATGAAACGTGCTTTTTGACCGTCGACAAGTACCACAACGAGCTAGAATTGCGTGCACATCTCCCATCATCTTTGGCCAGTAGAAGTGTTCTTGCAACAACTCAACTGTTTTGTTGATGCCAAAGTGTCCTGCAAGACCCCCTCCATGAGCTTCACGAACCAACAACTATGCCAAAGTGGCCTTTTTTTGGCTTTGAGTCTTTTAATTATTGGTGAGTCTTGATCATCATAAATATGCTAAAATACATGGAGGACAGATTCTTGAAGGTTTTTTGATTAAAAGATTGGATCTTGAAGCATTTCTTGAAGTTGTTGAAAGAATCTTGAAAATTGCGCACAAAAGGAACGGTTTCTTGAAGCGTAGGTTTAGGCGAATTTTATTGGTTCTTCGGTAGCAAGTATTCTTGTAATTTTTAACTTTAAATCTTATGATTATCTTGTTAATTAGTTATTTAGATAAGTTGTTAGAATATTTTATTGATTTGTTAGTTAGTTAGAATTTGTTACACAATATAAGATCAAGTGCAAGTTGCATGATGAGGTGGCATACTTATCTTGTTGTGTGTGTGTGTTGAAGGGGACGAATTTCTTAGTCTTTCCTAGTCTAGGGCGTGTCTATTTGGTCTATTTTAGTTAGGATTTTATTGTTGATTATACCTATAAATAATCTCAACATTAGGATGTAAAAAATTAAGTTAAGTTGGAGTGGAATAAAAACAAGTTTGTTTGTTTACTTGAAAACAAAATCCGAAAAAAAATTAAGAGTTGGTTATTAATTTCTTTATACTCTTGTGATTTAATTAATAGCTTTGAGGGTGCTTAGGATTTAAACAAAGGACTAATTGATCAACCTAAAATTGAAAATCTTGGTGACTTGGTCTTTATAGGTTCGAAATTGTAGTCTATTCCCTTGTGAGTTTTCGTTTACACGAAAATTCACATCAAATTTAGTGCTCTCGTTGAGAGGTCTTTTATACTCAAGTGCTCATTAATTAATTAAAACACCTAAAGCAACATTGCTATGGCAAGTGGTGGTGACGAAGTTCCTGCAACTTTTGAAAAAGGATTGTCCTTAGAACAAGCCAGAGAAATCCGAAGGGACAATGAAATTAGAGAACTGCGAACCATGTGGGAAGAAGTAATGAATCTTGTATCAAGCAGTTCGAAAACCAAGAAAAAGGGTCACGCAATTGATGAAAGTGACGCAAGTTCAAGTGATGAAAATACCAGCAGGAGAGTGCACACAAGCCTAGGCGTGAATATGACACCAGTTCTAGTAAAGAAGATGACCTAAATAGGCATTGGAGGCGTGAAAAACAGAAGGATGATGATCGTAGCTTAAAGTTGGACGTTCCTGAGTTCAACGGCAGTTTCGATCCAGAAATTTTGCTTGATTGGCTGAGGAGAATCGAAAGGATTTTTAATTACAAGGAGTATGATGATCATAAAGCCTTCAGAGTGGCAGAATTAAAACTAACATCATATACTAGCCTGTGGTATGAGGGATTACAAAGAAAACGCAAAAAGGAAAGAAGGTCGAAAATCTATTCATGGCGCAAATTAAAGAGAGAATTGAGAAAAAAATTTGTACCACATGAGTATGAACAGAACAATTTTCTAAAGATGCATACCCTGAAACAGGGATAGAAAAGTGTTGAGGAGTACATCAATGCTTTCGAAAAATTGCTGATATTGTGTGATCTAGAAGAAAAGGAAGATCACAAAGTTACACGATTTGTGGAAGGGCTGGATGGATCCATTAGGGAAAAATTAGAATTGCAACCCTACTAGACCTATGATGAGATCAGTAAAGTGTCACTCAGGGTAGAAAAACATGGGAATTCAAAGAAGCCAAAAGCATTCTTTAAATCCTATGAGTCTAAGAAGGAAGTGGTGTATTCCCAACTTGCTAGTGCTAAACCTAAGTTCGACAATGATAAAAGGGCAACCACTCCAATCAAACCACTGACAATTCCAGAAGACAATAGGAAGTGTTTTAAGTGTCAAGGAGTGGGACACATACAAAGAAATTGCCCAAACTCCAGGGTAATCACTGCTAGGGAAGCCAAGGAAATCGAAGGTGCCTACTTAGATGTTCTTCTTGAAGAAGGGGAGAATGAAGATATTGATTCCCTAGAAGAACAAAGCAGCAATGATATGGAAGAAATGGAGGCAGAAACACAGGGTCAAGCACTGGTCCTCAAGAGGGTTCTTCAGTCTAAACTTACGCCATTTGAAGAGAACCAGAGGGACAAAATTTTCGTGACTAGGTGTAATGTATTGAGCAGGCTGTGTGATGTGATATTTGATAGTGGCAGCTGTACTAATGTGGTCTCTACCTATTTGATTCAGAAATTGAATCACCCAACATAAAATCATCCTCAACCTTACAAGTTACATTGGCTAAGTAACACAAGTGATGTCAAAGTGACTAAGCAAGGCCTGATACATTTCAAGATTGGCAAATTTGAGGATTCTGTGATATGTTATGTCTGTCCAATGGATGCTTGTCATATATTGTGATGTGAATTTGAATGAGGATTCAAACAAGGTGGAAGAATCCATAAACCTAATGCTTAATCCTATGGGTTTGAATGTGGATAGAAGACAAACATGGGTTACAAGACTCTCATTGGACGTTCCCATAGAGGAATAATAACCTTTTGATACAAGGAAAGAAAGGTTGGGAAAATTGTGTTTGTTGAGCCTATGGTTTTTTTCCACTCCACTTGGTAAGGTTTTTCCATATGGTGTTTTGTGATTATCTTGGTAAGTCTATGAGTCATGATTGATGGAATCCAGTATGAAGAATAGTTTCTTGAAAGTTTCTTGATTAAAAGATTGAATCTTGAAGCATTTCTTGAAATTTAAAAGAAAATCTTGAAAATGGCGCAAATAGTGATGGCGAGTATTTGACGATTTTTGGGAAATCTTTGGTTCCTTAATGGTCCGTGATTTTTGGGCTTAATTCTGATAATTATCTTGTTTAGTAATTATATAGTCAAGTTGTTAGGATAATTTCTTGATTAGTTAGTTAGTTAGAGTTTGTTCGGAAAGATAAGATCAAAGTGCAAGTTGCATGATGATGTGGCAATCTTATCTTTAGTTTGTTGTGCAAGTTGCGCACAAGTAGGATTTATTTACCTAGCTTGTGTGTGTTTCTTAGGTAGAATTTAGTTAGGATTTTGTTGTTGATTATACCTATAAATAATCTCAACAATAGGATGTAATTAATTATGTTTTGATTCACAAAAAAATCATAGTCTATTTGCATCAATTTTGTACGTGAATATTTGCTACTAACTTTGTGATTTTGGATTGAATTACATTGTTAGAATCCTAATTAGTTATTCTCATGATTGGTTTAATTAATTAGTTTTCAATCAAGTTATTTGGATTTAATAGCTTAGGATTGAAAATTTTCGTGAGTTTGAGTGCTATTTGCGAGTACCACTTAAAATCCACATCAATTTGGTATCAGATTTCAGGTTTTCGATTGCTGATGGCGGAAGAGGAGTTTCTTGAGGCTACTAAAAACTTCCAAAGGGTTTTGCTCGAAAAATTACAAGCCTTGGAGTTAGGGTAGAAACAAGAAAAGGCAAGGATAGATGAACTTGTTCGTCAATCTCAACGGCAAAACAATCCTAATAGCATCTACTACAAAGGGAAGGGAAGTGACGAGGAGGATGATGATGATGGTGACCCATCTTCGTCAGATTCAACCCTTGACTCAAAAAAGAAGCCTAAACGAAAGTCTACATTGGATGATCGAGGCATTAAACTTGATGATTTCCATGGCCAAGGTACTGCAGAGGATTACTTAGAGTGGGAACGCCAAGTTGAGAAAACTGCGGAGTATAAGGGTTTTGATGACCGAAAAACCTTCAAGATTGCTTATATTCGCCTTGTGAAGAGTGCAGGTTTAAGGTATGAGGGTTTGAAGGCCAAGAGGCTACGTCAAAACAAGGCAAAAATCACTTCATGGGTGAAGTTGCGTGCAAAGATGTGTGACAAGTATGTCCCAATTGATTTTTGCGCAACAAAATTACATAAAACTAACTTCTTTATACCAAGGATCTATGAGTGTTACTTAATATATTGCTGAATTTGAGAAGTTATCATTGTTATGTGACCTTCAAGAGAGGGAAAGCATGAAAATTGCACGATTTTTGAAGGGTCTAAATCGTTCCATTGAACGTGAGTTTGATTCGGTACAATACGTTGATTTTAACGATTTGTGCAAGAAGGCATTGAAAGTAGAGAAGCGTTCGAAGGAAGATGGAAAGAAGCAATATGGGTATTTTAACAGACCAACATATTCTACTTCATTGAACAAGGAATCAACGAAGCCACAAAACCCAAATCCCACACCCATTGGATCCTCACATCCATCTGGTAAAAAACCTAAGAAGGTTTTGTCTAAGAGAAGTACTTTTGGGACGACCATGGCAATTTGATAGACAAGTGAAGCATGATGGTGAATCTAATGTATATTCGGTCCTTTGTGGAAAGAAAAGGATTGATTTGTTGCCATTATCTCCAAAAGAGACGAAGGAGACTCACGCAAACTCTAACCCTAAAAACACGAAGCCTAGCTTGTTTCTAACAGGAAAAGAACTCGAGCAAGAGGTTGAGCAAGGCACTCCTATGTACATGCTTGTGGTTAAGGAAGTTGCAAAGGAGTCTAAGTTGCAAGATGAACAATTACAAAAGCTCCTGAACGAGTTCCATGATGTATTTCCGGAAGAGTTGCCCAACGAGTTACCACCTATCCGAGGGATAGAACATGCTACTGATTTTATTCCTGGGGCGCCAATTCCAAATAAACCTACTTATAGGTGTGACCCTGAGGCATCCAAGGAGTTACAGAGGCAAATTGACGAGTTTTTGGAGGAAGGTTTGGTTTGTGAAAGCATGAGTCCTTGTGCAGTTCTAGCTCTCCTTGTTCCAAAGAAGGATGTTACATGGCGAATGTGTATTGATTCTCGAGCAGTAAACAACATTACTATTAAATACAGATTTCCTATGCCTAGATTGGAGGACATGTTGGATGATTTACATGGTGCTACGATCTTTTCGAAGATTGATTTGAGAAGTGGTTATCATCAGATGCGCATTAGAGAAGGAGATGAATGGAAGACGACATTCAAAACCAAACAAGGTCTCTACGAGTGGCTAGTGATGCCTTTTGGGTTGTTTAATGCTCCAAGCTCGTTTAAAAGACTTATGAATGAGGTGCTGCGTCCTTTCTTAAACAAGTTTATTGTTGTTTATCTCGATGATATACTTGTCTATAGTTCAAGCATTCATGAACATCTAGGGCACTTAAGATTTTTGTTTGATAAGTTGCGTGAACAAAAGCTCTATGGAAAGCTTGAGAAGTGTGATTTCATGCAAGACAAGATCATTTTTCTGGGATATATTGTTAGTGGAGAAGGAGTTATGGTTGATCCATCCAAGGTAGAGGCCATCATGTCTTGAAAAACTCCATCAAACATACATGAAGTGCGTAGTTTTCATTTCATGGATTGGCTTCATTCTACAGAAGGTTCATCCAGAACTTTTCTACCATCATGGCCCCTGTTACTGAACTTATGAAGAAGGGAGAATTCGTATGGAATCTAAGAGCGCAGGAGGCTTTTAACAACATCAAGCAATTGCTCTATCGTGCACCTATTTTAGCTTTGCCTGATTTTGACAAACTTTTCGAAGTAGAGTGTGATGCCAGTGGCATAGGTATTGGAGCAGAGCTTGTCCAAGAGAAGCATCCAGTTTCTTACTTTAGTGAGAAATTAAGCGGAGCTAAGTTTAATTACTCAAATTATGATCGAGAATTCTATGCCATTGTGAGAGCATTGGATCATTGGTCACATTATCTTAGACCAAAGGCGTTTATATTACATTCCGATCATGAAGCTTTGAAGTTCATCAATGGGTAACAGAAGTTGAATTACAGGCATGCTAAGTGGGTTGAATTTCTTCAATCATTCACGTTTGCATCTAAATACAAAGAGGGCAAAACGAATGTTGTGGCGAATGCTTTGTCTAGACGGTCTTCTTTGCTTGAAATGGTTGATACACGAGTGTTAGGGTTTGAACATATTAAAGAACTCTATGTCACGGATCCAGATTTTGCAAAAGAGATGCAAGTTCCCTAACAAAATTACATGTTCTAGGATGGTTTCCTGTTTTGTTACAACAAAGTGTGTATGCCTCAATGTGGAGTTCGTGAATTACTAGTAAGGGAAGCACACAGTGGAGCTACGGCTGGTCACTTTGGCGTTCATAAGACATTTGATATGCTTAATGAATACTTCTACTAGCCAAAGATGATGGGAGATGTGTAATCTGTGGTTGCTAGGTGCGCAACTTGACAGAGATCCAAGTATTCATTAAGCATATCAAATGTGTTATGAACGCCAAGAAGTGTAAGTATGTATTTTATCTTTGGTCTGCCTAGAAGTCAACGAGCCAGAGACTCTATAAAGGTACTGGTGGATCGATTTTCCAAGATGGCACACTTTGTTGCTATGAACAAAACTGCTGATGCACAACATGTTGCTGACTTGTATTTCCGGGAGATTGTAATATTACATGGAATACCGAGGAGTGTAGTAAGTGACAGGGATTCGAATTTCTCAAGTCACTTTTGGAAATGCCTATGGAAGATGGTTGGTACGAAACTACTCTTTCGTACTTCTCATCATCCACAAACAGATGTTCCGACGGAGGTTACAAACAGAACTCTGGGTACATTGTTGCGTGGTTTAGTGAGCAAAACTCAGAAAGATTGGAATACTCGTTTATGTCATGCTGAGTTTGCTTATAATCATGCTATATCTTCAACCACAGGCTACTCACCATTCGAAGTTGTCTATGGCATTAATCCATACATGCCAATTTATTTGGTTCCTTTAGCAAGGGATGAGATACACACAGATGCTAAGAAGAGGTTTGAAGTGTTCCAAAAGACTTGTGAAGCTATTAAAAAACGAATTTCAAAGATGAATGAGGTTTACAGGACACGATCTAACAAGGGGAGGAGACAACATATATTTAAGCCAGAGGATATGGTATGGATACACTTAAGGAAAGAACGTTTACCTCAAAGGCGCAAAAATAAGCTTATGCCAAGAGCAAATGGTCCTTTTGAAGTGCTTGAAGCTTATGCTGACAATGCTTATAAGATTGATCTTCCTAGTGAATATGGAGATGTCAGTGCAACATTCAATATTGGCGACTTATCACCATACTTAAATGATGTGAATTTGAGGGCAAATTCTTTTCAAGAGGGGGAGAATGATGTGAATTTGAATAAGGATTCAAACAAGGTGGACGAATCTATAAACCTAATGCTTAATCCTATGGGTTTGAATGTGGATAGAGGACAAACATGGGTTACAAGACTCTCATGGGACAATCCATAGAGGAATAATAACCTTTGGATACAAGGAAAGAAAGGTAGGGATAAGTGTGTTTGTTGAGCCTATGGTTTTTTCCCACTCCACTTGGTAGGGTTTTCCATATGGTGTTTTGTGATTATCTTGGTAAGTCTATGAGTCATGATTGATGGAATCCAGCATGAAGAATAGTTTCTTGATTAAAAGATTGAATCTTGAAGCATTTCTTGAAATTTAGAAGGAAATCTTGAAAATGGCGCAAATGGTGATGGCGAGTATTTGACGATTTTTGGGAAATCTTGGGTTCCTTAATGGTCCGTGATTTTTGGGTTTAATTCTGATAATTATCTTGTTTATTAATTATTTAGTCAAGCTGTTAGGATAATTTCTTGATTATTAGTTAGTTAGTTAGAGTTTGTTAGGAAAGATAAGATCAAAGTGCAAGTTGTATGATATTGTGGCAATCTTATCTTTAGTTTGTTGTGCAAGTTGCACACAAGTAGGATTTACATACCTAGCTTGTGCGTGTTTCTTAGGTAGAATTTAATTAGGATTTTGTTGTTGATTATACCTATAGATAATCTCAACAATAGGATGTAATTAATTAAGTTTTGATTCACAAAAAAATTCATAGTCTATTTGCGTCAATTTTGTGCGTGAATATTTGCTACTAACTTTGTGATTTTGGATTGAATTATATTGTTAGAATCCTAGTTAGTTATTCTCTGGATTGGTGTAATTAATTAGTTTTCAATCAAGTTATTTTGATTTAATAGCTTAGGATTGAAAATTTTCGTGAGTTTTGAGTGCTATTGGCGAGTACCACTTAAAATCCACATCATATTGCTTGGTAGACCATGGCAATATGATTGATTTGTGAAGTACGATGGAAGAACCAATGTCTATATCATCAGGAAACAGGAAAGTGACAAGCCAATTGCTTTGAAACCTCTAAAAGTGGCGCAAAACAAGAAGCAATTGAATGTGGAGAATAAAAAGGGAGTGTTTTTGACTAATCCTAAGGAATTGAAGAGGGAATTGACTGATTGCCAGCAAGTATTTCTATTGATGGCCAAATATGTGAGAGTTGAAACATCTGCAATCCCTAAAATTCTTCAATCACTATTGATGGAATTTGATGATGTATTTCCAGATGACTTACCACCAGGTTTACCACCCAATAGGGGCATTGAACACCAGATTGACTTAATCCTAGGTGCTCAGATTCCTAATAAACCAGAATATAGGTGCAATCCTGAGGAGGCTAAGGAAATACAACGACAGATTGAAGAATTGATGCAGAGGGGATACGTGAGGGAGAGCATGAGTCCTTGTGTTGTACCAACACTGATTGTTCCAAAAAAGGACGGATCTTGGCGCATGTGCATAGATTCTAGAGCTGTAAACAACTTCACAATCAAGTACAGGTTCCCAATTCCTAGGCTAGACGATCTCCTGGATGAGCTATATGGTTCACAAGTGTTTTCCAAGATTGATTTAAGAAGTGGGTATCATTAGATACGCATGAGAGAAGGGGATTAGTGGAAACCAGCTTTCAAAACCAAATTAGGTCTCTATGAGTGGTTAGTCATGCCTTTTGGACTCACCAACGCCCTTAGCACGTTTATGAGGCTCATGAAGCCATATTTGGGTAAGTTTGTTGTTGTATACTTAGATGACATACTGATTTATAGTAGAAACATTGGAGATCATCTGCAGCATCTAAGACAGGTTTTTGAAACCCTGAGGCAACAAAAATTGTATGGCAAATTGGAGAAGTGTTACTTCATGGTGAGTAGTGTTACATTCCTAGGGTATGTAGTTTCAAAGGATGGAGTATCAGTATATATGCAAAAAATACTTGCACAGATCAGAGCAAGAATTGGAAAAGTGAATGAACAGTACAAGATGCACGCCAATAAGCACAGAAACCCACGCACATTTCAGGAAGGTGATTTAGTTTGGCTACATCTCCGGAAGGAAAGGTTTCCTAACCACAGGAAAAATAAATTGATGCCTAGATGTGATGGGCCATTCAAAATTTTGAATAAAGTTGGTGATAATGCTTATCAACTTGAACTACCAGGTGAATATGGGGTTCATGCTAAATTTAACATTGGTGATTTATCTCCATATATACTTGATGAACAAATTCGAAGTTTAAGGTCAAACTCTTTTCAAGAAGGGGAGGATAATACAAATGCAGGTATCAGTGATAGTGGTGATATTAATGAAATAAGTTATGGGAAATTTGATAACAACTTCGAAGGTGGTGATATCAATGGTGATATCAAGAGTGGCAATGGTAAGGATGCAACCATAGGTGAAATAACTGCATACAGTGATATAAGTTATATGGGTGCATCAAGGGTAGGGATTTGCGTGTGCATGGTCACATGTCAATAATATGTCACGCAAATCAAGGCAAGAATGGTGGATTTGGGGAACAAGATGGTTTTTGCCTATGAGTTTTTTCCCACAGGGTTTTTCTTTTTTGTGGCTTTGAGTCTTTTAATTCTTGGTGAGTCTTGATCATCATAAATATGCTAAAATACATGGAGGAAATATTCTTGAAGGTTTTTTGATTAAAATATTGGATCTTGAAGCATTTCTTGAAGTTCTTGAAAGAATCTTGAAAATTGCGCACAAAAGGAATGGTTTCTTGAAGCGTGGTTTTTGGCGAATTTTCTTGGTTCTTGGGCAGCAAGTACTCTTGTAATTTTTAGCTTTAAATTTGATGATTATCTTGTTAATTAGTTATTTAGATAAGTTGTTAGGATATTTTACTGATTTGTTAGTTAGTTAGAGTTTGTTAGACAACATAAGATCAAGTGCAAGTTGCATGATGAGGTGGCATACTTATCTTGTTGTGTGTGTATGTTGAAGGGGACGGATTTCTTAGTCTTTCCTTGTCTTAGGCGTCTTTATTTGGTCTATTTTAGTTAGGATTTTGTTGCTGATTATACCTATAAATAATCTCAACATTAGGATGTAAAAAATTTAGTTAAGTTGGAGTTGAATAAAAAAAATTTGTTTGTTTACTTGAAAACAAAATCTGAAAAAAAATTAAGAACTGGTGATTAATTTCGTTATACTCTTATGATTTAATTAGTAGATTTGAGGGTGCTTAGGCTTTAATCAAAGGACTAATTGATCAACCTAAAATTGAGAATCTTGGAGACTTGTTCTTTATAGGTTCGAAATTTTACTCTATTCCCTTGTGAGTTTTTGTTTACACGAAAATTCACATCACTGGGATTCAGGAATAATTTCTTCCACCTCTTCCCCTTCATCTCCATTCTCTTGCTACTCTTCTTCAAAGTCTCCTTCATTACCCCAACCCCTAGTGGCGTTCACCCTAGCATGTGGGCAATCCCTTTGAAAGTGACCTTGACCCTTGCACTTGAAGCAAGTCTTACTATCCATGGGTGTGGAAGAGGGAGCCTTATCTTTAGAAAAGGTCAGTGCCTTGGATGTTTTATCAAAATTTAATTTGGTTGGTACCAAATCACGCTTCTAATCAAAGGTTTGGACAAAACTTCTACATTTTCGAGCATTCTACCTTTCAACCTTAGATGCAACTTTGCAAACCTCCTCAAATGTCCAATATGGCTATAATTCAACCTTCTCGTTAATATTCTCATCTAGGCCAGCCACAAAACGAGCCACTTTGTGATCCTCCTGATGTGGATTTTTAGTAGTATTCGCAAATACAACCTCAAATTCATGTTTTGTTTATCAATTAAACTCTCCACTCCTGGATTAATTTAATTGAAGGCTAATTAATTAATACACTCCTGTAATTAATTAACTAGGATCTAAATTTTTCAATCACTCTTGACTCAGAAATTTATGATAGAAAATCAAACAAGGTTTAATCACTAAACTTGCGCAATTTTTACGGAAATATTGAATTGAAATTTCAATGTGTAAAAACTTAATTAACCACATCCTAATGTTGAGATTATTTATAGGTATAATCAACAACAAAATCCTAACTATACACAACAAAGAAAACAGGCACAAACTAGGGAAATTCGTCTCTTTACAAGACATACACACACACACACTCAACAAGATAAGTATGCCACCTCATCACTGCATCTTGATCTTATCTTGCCTAACAAACTCTAACAAACTAATCTAATCAAGAAAATATCCTAACAACCTAACTAAATAATTAATAAACAAGATAATCATCACAAGTTATCCTAAAAATCACGAAAAATACTTGTTGCCTAAGATTGCCAAAAATCGTCAAAATACACGCCTCTTGTTGTTCGTCCATTTTGTGCAATTTTCAAGAATCTTCAAGAACTTCAAGAAATGCTTCAAGATCCAATCTTTATATCAAGAAACATTCAAGAAACCATTCTTCATGTCTTTTAGCATATTTATGATGATCAAGACTCCACAAAAACTAATAATAATAATGTCCAAAATGAGAAAACCCTATCAAGTGAAATGGGAAAAAACTCATGGACCAAACCAACTTGTTCCCTGTAACCACCATGTGTTTCCCATCCTGTGGGTGCATTAATTAGAGTTACTATCACTTAAATTAACTAATGGCTCACTCCACCAGTGACAAGCATATTGATGGTTAATAGTTAATAGTGGTTGCTAGGAAGCCACCACCATCACGTCTCCACAGTGTCAGTGTTCATCATTATCATTGTCACCCATACATGTGATTTATCTTTGTTAAACCCAATATGATTTATTAGTAGGTTGATTGGCTCATCCACTATTGGTACTTCATCACAGCTATTCAAATTCATATCACCTCTTTTCCTCTAAATGACAAACCATCACAAGATTTTCGAACTCCACCATGTATTCTTCCAAAGTTTTCCGATTTTGTCTCAAAGAATGCATCTTAATGAAGTTGTCTTGCTTGAAATCTTGAGGCACAAACGGTTCCTCATATCTTTTGAGATTAGTCCAAGAAAAAATATTAGATTCGCCATCCTTCTAATGTTTCTTGTGCAGACCTTCAAGCCATAAACTTGCATAAGAGGTGAGTTTCAGTTCAGAAATTTTATAGGATTTCTGATCATCATATTCCTTATAAGTGAAAAACCTTTCTACCTTGCGAATCCACTCCAGAAATTTATTTGGATCCATACTTCCTTCAAACTCAGGGATTTTGATCATCATTCTTAAGTTTCACCTTCTTTTTGCGCCTTGATCTAGGCTAATCTTCACTTTCGCTGCTTGAACTTTCTTTCGTGATTTTAGGCTTTCTCACACTCCTAATAGTCACGCTTTTTTCTTCTGAATCAAAGGATTCTTGCTTCTTGGTTTTACCTTTATTTGGGGTGCTACAAATAGAGGCAACTACCTTCAACACTTCAACCAAACTTGCCTTTAGTTTGTCAATTTCATGCTGCATCCTAACTTCCTTTGCTTGTTGCAATGAAAGTCCTTTAGTGAAGTTTGCAGAAACTTCATCACCACCTTCCATTATTTTATTGTTAAAGTGATTTATATTTGATAAGCACCGGAGAATTATAGATCTCTCAACGAGAGACCCAAAAGTAGTTGTGAATATTGTCACAAACGATACTCACAATCAAAGGATCAAGTTTCCACTCTATAAAGAATCCACCAAGAGTTTAGACTAGGAAATTTTCGAACAAATTGTGTTTGATTAAAGCCAAAGCACCCTCAAACTCACCTTTTTTCTCATGTGAATCTAAAGCAATTAGCACCAATTCACAAAATAAGGTATATTGTTTTGAACGAAACAATAAGGAAAAACGTACAACTAACACGTTGATTTTTATTACTCAAACAATCTATGTTGTTACAAAGAAATCTCAAGGATATTTATAGAATAACCTAAGAATAAATCCTAACAGCTTCCTAGGACTCAAAACAATAAAAAACACACACAAAACAAGGATAAATTCGTCCCTAATGACACACACATGACTGACAAGATGAGAATGCCACATCATCACTGCATCTTGACCTTATCTTGCTAACAAACTCTAACAAACCTTATCTAATCAATAAATTATCCTAACAACTTAAATAAATAACTAATTAACAAGATAATCATTAGAAAAACGTCATGGAATTTGCTTGATGCCCAAGATTCTTGAAAAATGTCACAAAACATGCCATTGTGCTTCGCTATTTATTGCGCCAATTTCAAGAACTTCAAGAAAGGCTTCAAGATTCAATCTTTTAATCAAGAAACCTTCAAGAAACCATTCTCCATGCATTTTAGAGTAATTATGATGACCAAGACTCAACAAGAAATGAAAGCACCTATGCCAGAAATGAGAAAAACCCTAGCAACTGCAGTGGGAAAAAAACCATAGGCAAAACACATCTACTAAACACTATAAATATTACTCCCATCTCTTGGATGTGACCATACTCAGATAAATGTGATCAGGAAGCAGATTCAAGCATTGAAGAGAAAGAGTTGATTCTAAGTCGTCCTGAGATTCAAGGGTGGCGTTCTGAGATTCAAGGGTGGCGTTCATTTGGGCTACATGGCTTTGGATTAGCTCATGGTCATTGTTGCATAACACTCGTACTTGAATAAGGCCACACGCCACTAGGCGTTCAAGGCTAGCTAGGCGTTCACTTGGCGTTCAACACTTGGAAAGGAAGGTTTATAAGTTGGCATTCAGCATTGACAAAGCATAAGTTGGCGTTCAACAGTGGCAAGTGTAAGATGGCGTTCAAACACTTGGCGAGTATAAGTTGGCGTTCAAAATGGCGAGTATTTTGCTATTTTTCCAAATTCTTGGGCAACAAGTTATCTTGTAATTTATAGTTTAAAATCTGATAATTATCTTGTTAAATAGTTATTTAGATAAGTTGTTAGGATATTTTCTTGATTAGTTAGTTTGATAGAGTTTGTTAGGCAAGATAAGATCAACTTACAATAATGAGGTGGCATACTTATCAAGTTGTATGTTTATCTTGTGAAGGCCGGATTTACTAGGATTAGTGTGTCTTTAGGAGTTGTTTTATTTCCTAGATAGTTTAGGGAGTTTATCCAAGATTGTTTAGGAGTCCTAAGGTATTTGTACTCTAAATACCCATGTTTTATTCAATAAAATTCATATTTTGATTATTGTTCATACTTGTTATGCGTTTTTTTGTGTGAGATTTTCACCCAAAATTAACAAAGTATTTTCGAGTGTTTTGAGAGTGAGAAGCTTCAAATTATTCACCTTAGTTTTAGTATTTGTGATTGAGTGTTCTCGCAAAGATTAAAACAACCTTAGAACTAGATTGTTGAGTGTTCCAATCTAACCTAAGTTTGCGACTTTCGTTGATTCTGAGTGTTCCAATTCACGAAGTTCTTTAAAATCAATCTTTCTTAAGTTCAAGCCCTTAGTTTGAACATAAGATATAGATCAAGTGGTATCAGAGCACAATGACTGATCAAGAAAAACAAAGCAAAGTTTATAGTGATGAATTCATTACGCATCTAGCAGAACAAACAAACAAGTTGCAAGAATTGTTCTTGGGTTTGACAACGGAAGTTATTCGCCTCAAAGCTAAACCTTCAAATAGTGATGATGATCGTGGTTTGAAGTTTGAAGTGAATGAATTTGATGGCCAAGGTGATGTAGAAGCATACCTTGACTGGGAACTGGCATTGGAAAGGTATTTTGATTATAAGGGCACGAGTGAAGACAAGAAGTACAAGATTGCTATTGCTAAACTATCTAAATACGCTTCCATGTGGTTCAATGGACTCAAAAGGAGTAGGCAGCGCGAGGGTAAGAGCAAGATCGAAACTTGGGAAAAGCTTAAGAAGCTTTTGAGAAGGCGTTTTGTTCCTACAAATTATCAACAAGAGTTGTATGTTAGATTGGCAACGTTGAAACAAGGAATCAAGCCTATGGAAGATTACATTGCTGAGTTTGAAAAACTAACCATACAATGTGACGTTGAAGAGAGGGAGGAGCAAAAAATTGCACGTTTTATTGGTGGTCTTAACGTGGATGTGCGTGACAAGATTGAGTTACAACCTAACCTATCTTTTGATGAAGTTAGCAAAACTGCCATAGTATTGGATAAGCAAAGGAAAAGGAACGTGACAAAGCCATCACCTAAGCCTTATCAAGGGTATAAATCTATCAGCTCAACGCCCATTGAGTCTAAAAGTGAAGCAAGGAAGTTCATGGCGCCAAGCAGTGATAAGGGGAAGAAGGTTGAAACACTTGATGATGGTACACCGAAGGTAACATGTTTTAAGTGTAAGGGTTATGGCCATTATAAGAAGGATTGTCCTACTTTTAGGGCGTTGACCATGCGTGAGATGAGGGAGATTGATGAATACACCAATGAACTTCAACACGCCATAGAAGAGGAGGGTGGCGAGGAAGAATGCAAGCCAGAAAGTGACTTTGAGGAGGAGGAAGTTTATGAAAATAACTTAGTTCTTAGAAGGGTTTTGCACTCCAAATCCGTGGGAGAAGAGCAACGTGAAAACATCTTTCACACTCGTTGCAAGGTACACAATTCTATTTGTAGTTTGATTGTTGATGGAGGTAGTTGTGCCAACGTAGTCTCATCTAAACTGGTTGATAAACTACAATTGAAAACATCAAGACATCCGAAACCTTATAAGCTAAAGTGGCTAGATGATGACAATGAAGTGAGTATACGAAAGCAAGCGCTAGTAAATTTTTCAATTGGAAAATTTGAGGACGAGGTACTTTGTGATGTTGTTCCTATGGACGCCTGTGATCTACTACTTGGTAGACCATGGCAGTATGATAGAAAAACTATCCATGATGGCGAGTCTAACGTGTACAAGGTCTTCAAAGAGGGAAAGACGAAGGTATTGCTCCCACTTTCACCTAGTGACCTAAACAAGAAGAAAAAGGAAAAGCCCAAAGATGATAAAAAGGTGTTGTTTGTGTCACGAAAGCAATTTGAGAAGGACATGGGTGCTCGTGATTTTGTATACCTTCTGGTTGCTAAGGAAGTAAAGAGCATTGAAGACATTGATCATCCTATTCTACAAGAATTGTTGTGTGAATTTGAGGATGTGTTTCCAGAAGATTTGCCACAAGGGTTGCCGCCAATTCGTGGTATTGAACACCAAATTGATTTGATTCCTGGTGCTCCCATACCTAACAAGCCACCATATAGATGCAATCCAGAAGAAACAAAAGAATTACAAAGGCAAATTGATGAGCTTATGGAGAGAGGGTATGTACGTGAAAGTATGAGTCCTTGTGCAGTTCCTACCCTGCTTGTACCTAAGAAAGATGGGACGTGGAGAATGTGCATTGATAGTAGAGCCGTGAATCACATAACTATCAAGTATAGGTTTCCTATTCCTAGGTTGGATGATTTACTAGATGAATTGAGTGGTTCTCAACTATTTTCAAAGATTGATTTACGTAGTGGGTATCACCAAATTCGTATGAGGGAAGGGGATGAATGGAAGACGGCGTTCAAGACAAAGCATGGGCTATATGAATGGATGGTTATGCCTTTTGGTTTAACTAATGCCCCTAGCACATTTATGAGGCTTATGAATGAGGTGTTGCGTCCTTTCATTAGTAAATTTGTTGTGGTCTATCTTGATGATATATTAGTGTATAGCAAGAATGAAAGGGAGCATATGGGTCATCTTCGACAAGTCTTTGAAGTTCTAAGGAAACAAAAACTCTATGGGAAACTAGAAAAGTGTGATTTCATGCAAAGTGAGATTAGTTTTCTAGGGTACATTGTTTCGCATGAGGGTATCAAAGTGGATCCAAAGATAGTTGAAGCTATTGCATCATGGCCTATTCCTACGACAGTTACTCAAGTGAGATCTTTTCATGGCCTAGCTTCGTTTTATAGGAGATTTATTCGTAATTTTAGCACTATTATGAGCCCTATAACTGAATGCACGAAACAAGGCAAGTTTGAGTGGACCAAACAAGCTCAACTGGCGTTTGACTTGGTAAAGGAAAAAATGTGCAATACTCCGATTCTAGCACTTCCTGATTTCACTAAACCTTTTGAAGTTGAGTGTGATGCAAGTGGTACAGGAATTGGTGCAGTTCTCATTCACGGAGGGAGGCTAATTTCCTAATTTAGTGAAAAGTTAGGAGGAGGAAAATTGAATTACTCTACTTATGACAAGGAGTTCTATGCTATGATTAGAGCATTGGATCATTGGAGCCATTATCTAAGACCACAAGCTTTTGTGTTACATTCTGACCATGAATCATTAAGACATATCAATAGCCATCAAAAGCATAATGCTCGACATGCTAAGTGGGNAAAAGCTTAATGCTCGACATGCTAAGTGGGTAGAGTTTCTTCAATCTTTCAACTTTGTTGCAAAATACAAGGCTGGCAAGGCTAATGTAGTGGCGGATGCACTTTCTAGAAAACACAATTTGATAGCAATGGTTGGTTCAAGAGTGTTGGGATTCGAAATCATCAAGGAATATTATGATCAAGATAAGGATTTTGGTGACATATGTAAGCAATGCACACAAGAAACAATTGGTCATTACAACTTGGTTGATGGGTTTCTATTCAAAAACAACAAACTTTGTATCCCTAAGTGTGCTATAAGGGAGTTGTTGGTTCGTGAAGCTCATGGAGGGGGTCTTGCAGGACACTTTGGCATCAACAAAACAGTTGAATTGTTACAAGAACACTTCTACTGGCCAAAGATGGTGGGAGATGTGCACGCAATTCTAGCTCGTTGTGGTACTTGTCAACGATCAAAAAGCACGTTTCATAAGGGATTATACACTCCACTACCTGTTCCAGAAAAGCCTTGGGAGGATGTGAGCATGGACTTTATTGTTGCTTTGCCAAGAACACAAAGGGGTAAGGATTCAATCATGGTTGTGGTTGATAGGTTTTCAAAGATGGCGCACTTTATTTATTGTCACAAAACTGAGGATGCTATAGGAGTGGCTTCTTTATAATTTAAAGAGATTGTTCGATTGCATGGGGTTCCTAAAACCATTGTTTCTGATCGTGATAGCAAGTTTCTTAGTTACTTTTGGAAGGGTTTATGGAAATTGATTGGCACAAAGTTGTTGTTCAGCACTTCTCATCATCCACAAACTGATGGACAAACTGAGGTCACTAATAGAACAATTGGTTCGTTGCTTAGGGGACTTGTGAGTAAAACTGGCAAAGATTGGGATGTGAAGCTAAGTCATGCAGAATTTGCGTACAATAGGACACCTACCTATGCTACTCAACATTCACCTTTTGAAGTAGTTTATGGTATCAATCGTTATGTGCCTATTGATTTGATTGCTATTCCTAAAAACGAGTATATCCATGAAGATGCAAAGAAGCAAGCTGAGAACATGTTGAAGTTGCATAAACAAGTAAAAGCGAGAATTGAAAAGGTAAATGAGATGTACAAGAAAAAGGAAAATAAGAAACGCCAGTCTAAGATATTCAATCCAGGTGATTTGGTTTGGGTTCATCTTAGAAAGGAGAGGTTTCCCGGCTAACGCAAACACAAACTCAAGCCTAGAGCTGAGGATCCTTTTAAAATCTTAGAGAAGTATGGTGATAATGCTTACAAGATTGACATTGGAGAAGAGTATGGCGTGGCTAGTACCTTTAACATAGGGGATTTAACTCCTTACTTGGATGATAAGCAGATTCAAGAATTGAGGACAATTCCTTTTGAAGAAAGGGAGGATGATCAGGAAGCAGATTCAAGCATTGAAGAGAAAGAGTTGATTCTAAGTCGTCCTGAGATTCAAGGGTGGCGTTCTGAAATTCAAGGGTGGCGTTCATTTGGGCTACATGGCTTTGGATTAGCTCATGGTCATTGTTGCATAACACTCATACTTGAATAAGGCCACACGCCACTAGGCGTTCACTTGGCGTTCAAGGCTAGCTAGGCGTTCACTTGGCGTTCAAGGCTAGCTAGGCGTTCACTTGGCGTTCAACACTTGGAAAGGAAGGTTTATAAGTTGGCATTCAACATTAACAAAGCATAAGTTGGCGTTCAACAGTGGCAAGTGTAAGATGGCGTTCAAACACTTGGCGAGTATAAGTTGGCGTTCAAAATGGCGAGTATTTTGCTATTTTTCCAAGTTCTTGGGCAACAAGTTATCTTGTAATTTATAGTTTAAAATCTGATAATTATCTTGTTAAATAGTTATTTAGATAAGTTGTTAGGATATTTTCTTGATAAGTTAGTTTGATAGAGTTTGTTAGGCAAGATAAGATCAACTTACAATAATGAGGTGGCATACTTATCAAGTTGTATGTTTATCTTGTGAAGGCCGGATTTACTAGGATTAGTGTGTCTTTAGGAGTTGTTTTATTTCCTAGATAGTTTAGGGAGTTTATCCAAGATTGTTTAGGAGTCCTAAGGTATTTGTACTATAAATACCCATGTTTTATTCAATAAAATTCAGATTTTGATTATTGTTCATACTTGTTGTACGTTATTTTGTGTGAGATTTTCACCCAAAATTTACAAAGGATTTTCGAGTGTTTTGAGAGTTAGAAGCTTCAAAATATTCACCACAGTTTTAGTATTTGTGCTTGAGTATTCTCACAAAGATTAAAACACCCTTAGAACTAGATTGTTGAGTGTTCCAATTTAACCTAAGTTTGTGAGTTTCATTGATTGTGAGTGTTCCAATTCACGAGGTTCTTTAAAACCAATCTATCTTAAATTTAAGCCCTTAGTTTGAACGTAAGATATAGATCAAAATGCTTGCCTTGGATGCACCCAATTGCCTTGTGTCACCAAAGGCTACCAATTCACCTAAGTTCGCATTGTTCTTATTTGCATCCACCAAACCTTCAAAGTTGATTACATTGTCTGTGTTTACATATTTTTGATTCATATCACCAAGCCAATTAGTTGCAGTTTAAATTCTACGCAAACTACTCAAAACTGTTTAGATTTGCACCACTTCACAAAGAATAACTTAGATTAGATAGCAAACAATCTGGAAAGTTCTGAACTTTTTAATGAGGAAAGTAGACAGAAAAGTAACCATGTTTAAAAGAAGAATCGCTGAAAACCCCTTTGTAACGAAAGAGATATTGCAATTTCAATCTGACCCTTGAAACTGACTTTTCTCACCTGATTTTCCGATTTTGCTTACTGCCCCTTTTCGGTCACTTTTTATACCAAAACTTGCACGAATCTTCAATTAACAACTGAAAACAATAACAAGTCTTGAGGTTTAAGGACCCCTCTCCACGAGAGCACCAAAAGTTGATGTGAATATTGTTGAACAAACGCTACTCACAACAAAGGGTCTAGTTTTCACTCTATAAAGAATCCACCAAGAGTTTAGACTAGGGAATTTTTGAACAGATTTGTGTTTGATTGAAGCCAAAGCACCCTCAAACTCACCTTTGCTCTCACGTGAATATAAAGCTAATGCACCAATTCACAAGATAAAGTATATTGTTTTTGAACGAAAACAATAAGGAAAAACGTACAACTTGAACGTTGATTTTTATTTACTCAAACAATCTATGTTGTTATAAAAAAAATATCAAGGCTATTTATAGAATAACCTAAGACTAAACCTATCAACTTCCTAGGACTCAAAACAACAAAGACGCGCACAAAACAAGCTAAAATTCGTCCCTAATGACTCACACATGACTGACAAGATAAGATTGCCATATTATCACTGCATCTTGATCTTACCTTGCTAACAAACTCTAACTAACTAGATTCTAATCTAAAAACTTGAATATTTAATTAATTAACAAAATAATCAGTAAATTCTGTCTAAAATACACGTCACAAACAAATCCTAAATATACTTGGACTCCAGATAAAAGAAACCAAACTAAACACTGATTTCTAGTTTGACAGCCGATAAAACATTATCTTCCGTATTTTTCCGAATTTCTAAAATATTTTTCCCTGAAAGAAGTTTGAATAAGCTTTTCAACGCATATTCACACGCCTTCTAACGCATAGCCAACTGTCAATGAAAAATCTTCAAAGTCAGACATATTGCACAGCTCCAAAATTGAAATTTTTCTTTAGATGCTACAAGAAATGTCCTAGATTGAATCTTTTAATCAAGAAACTTTCAAGAATGTAATCCTTCATCATTGTAGACCAAGTATTACTAAAAATATTTTATTCACAAAGACCTGAAAGCAATTAAAAGACTAAAATGAGAAAAACCCTAGCAAGTGTAGTGGGAAAAAACCCATAGGCAAAACCACCAATAACCCGGATGTGAATGTCATCCTTGTATTCACGTCACACTCCTCTTCTTAAAAAATAATTGTCCCAAGTTTTAGTATCCATGCAACCATCAATATTCGACGAACAAGAGATCTAATTTTAACTTCCCATCTATTATCACTAAATAAGTTGAATACAAGAAATAACCATAGCAAAACATAGTTACTTGCTCGTTCTTGTTTGTACCCAATTAAAACCACATAATTTATCTCATTAAGGACTTTCATTGCAACAAGCAAAGGAAGTTAGGATGCAAAACGAGATTGATGAATTAAAAGCTCGTTTGGATGAGGTATTGAAAGTGGTTGCCTCTATTGGTAGCACGCCACATAAAGGCAAAGCTAAGAAGCAAGAATCATCTGATTGTGAGGAAGAAAGCATGATCATTAGGAGTGTCAGGAAGCCTAAAATCACAAAAGAAAGTTCAAGCAGTGAAAGTGAGGATGAGCCTAGATCAAGGCGCAAAAGGAAGGTGACAAATAAGGATGAAGATCGAAATCTTAAGCTTGAAATCCCTGAATTTGAAGGAAATATGGATCCAAATAAATTTCTGGAGAGGATTCGAAGGGTAGAGAGGATTTATACTTATAAGGAGTATGATGATCTTAAATCCTATAAAGTTGCTGAACTAAAATTCACCTCTTATGCAAGTTTTTTGCTTGAAGGCCTACAAAAAACGAAAGAAGGATAGAAAATCTAAAATTATTTCTTGGACCAAACTTAAAAGAGAAATGAGGAAGCGATTTGTGCCTCGAGATTTCGAGCAAGACAACTTCATTACAACGCATTCTTCGAGACAAAACCGAAAAACTGTGGAAGAATACACGGTGGAGTTCGAAAAACTTGTGATGGTTTATGATTTGGAGGAAAAGGAGGATCACAAGGTGACACGTTTTGTGATGTGAATTTTCATGTAAACAAAAACTCACAAGGGAATAGACTAAAATTTTGAACCTATAAAGACCAAGTCACCAAGATTCCCAATTTTAGGTTGATCAATTAGTCCTTTGATCAAAGCCTAAGCACCCTCAAAGCTACCAATTACTCCACAAGAGTATAAAGAAATTAATCACCAACTCTTAATTTTTTTCGGATTTTGTTTTCAAGTAAACAAACAAACTTTTTTTTTATTCAACTCCAACTGAATTAATTACATCCTAATGTTGTGATTATTTATAGGTATAATCATCAACAAAATCCTAAATAAAATAGACTAAAAAAACACGCCAAAGACTAGAAAAATAAATCCTACTTTTGCTCAACAAACTAAAGATAAGATTGCCACATCATCATGCAACTTGCACTTTGATCTTATCTTTCCTAACAAACTATAACTAACTAACAAATCAAGAAAATATCCTAACAACCTATCTAAATAACTAATTAACAAGATAATCATCAGGTTTTAAGCTAAAAATTACAAGAGTACTTGCTGCCCAAGAACCAAGAAAATTCGCCAAAAACCACGCTTCAAGAAACCATTCCTTTTGTGCGCAATTTTCAAGATTCTTTCAAGAACTTCAAGAAATGCTTCAAGATAAAATTCTTTTAATCGAAAAATCTTCAAGAGTATTTCCTCCATGTATTTTAGCATATTTATGATGATCAAGACTCACCAAGAATTAAAAGACTCAAAGCGAAAAATAAGAAAAACCCTGTGGGAAAAAACTCATAGGCAAAAACCATCTTGTTCCCCAAATCCACCATTCTTGCCTTGATTTGCGTGACATATTATTGACATGTGACCATGCACACGAAAATCCCTACCCTTGATGCACCCATATGGTTGATATTTCCATAAGCAATTATTTCACCTATGGTTGCATCCTTACCATTGCCACTATTGATATTATCACCATTGATATCACCACCTTCGAAGTTGCCATCACTTATTTTATTAATATAATTAATATCACTGATACTCGCACTTGTATCATCCTCCCCTTCTTCAAAAGAGTTTGACCTCAAACTTTGAAGTTGTTCATCAGGTATATATGGAGATAAATCACCAATAATAAAAGTAGCATGAACCCCATATTCACCTGGTAGCTCAAGTTGATAAGCATTATCACCAACTTTCTTCAAAATTTTGAATGGTCCATCACATCTAGGCATCAATTTATTTTTCCTGTGATTAGGAAACCTTTCCTTCCTGAGATGTAGCCAAACCAAATCTCCTTTTTGAAATTTGTGTGGGTTCCTGTGCTAATTGGCTTGCAATTTATACTGATCATTCACTTTTTCAATCCTCGCTCTGATCTGTGCATGTAATTTCTGCATATATACTGATACTCCATCCTTTGAAACTACATACCCTAGGAATGTAACACTACTCACCATGAAGTAACACTTCTCCAATTTCCCATACAATTTTTGCTGCCTCAAGATTTCAAAAACCTGTCTTAGATGCTACAGATGATCTCTATTGTTTCTGCACTCATAGAGACCCAATTTGGTTTTGAAAGCTATCTTCCACTCATCCCCTTCTCTAATGCGTATCTAATGATACCCACTTCTTAAATCATTCTTGGAAAACACCTGTGAACCATATAACTCGTCCAGGAGATCGTCCAACCTCGGAATTGGAAACCTATACTTGATTGTGATGTTGTTTATAGCTCTAGAATCTATGCACATGCGCCAAGAACCGTCTTTTTTTGGAACAATCAGTGTTGGTACAACACAAGGACTCATGCTCTCCCTCACGTATCCCCTCTCATCAATTCTTCAATCTGTCGTTGTATTTCCTTAGCCTCCTCAGGATTGCACCTATATGCTGGTTTATTAGGAATCTGAGCACCTGGGATTAAGTCAATCTGGTGTTCAATGCCCCTATTGGGTGGTAAACCTGGTGGTAAGTCATCTGGAAATACATCATCAAATTCCATCAATAGTGATTGAAGAATTTTAGGGATTGCAGATGTTTCAACTCTCACATCTTTGGCCATCAATAGAAATACTTGCTGGTAATCAGTCAATTCCCTCTCCAATTCCTTAGGATTAGTCAAAACACTCCCTTTTTATTCTCCACATTCAATTGCTTCTTGTTTTGCGCCACTTTTAGAGGTTTCAAAGCAATTGGCTTGTCACTTTCCTGTTTCCTGATGATAGACATTGGTTCTTCCATCATACTTCACAAATTGATCATATTGCCACGGTCTACCAAGCAATATGTGACAAGCATCCATTGGACAAACATCACATGCCACAGAATCCTCAAATTTACCAATCTTGAAATTTATCAGGGCCTGCTTAGTCACTTTGACATCACTGGTGCTGCTTAGCCAATGTAACTTATAGGGTTGAGGATGATTGTATGTGGGGTGACTCAATTTTTGAATCAAATAGGTAGAGACCACATTAGTACAGCTGCCACTATCAATTATCACGTCACACAGCCTTCCCTGTACTTTACACCTGGTCACGAAAATTTTGTCCCTCTATTTCTCTTCAATTGGCGCAGGTTTAGACTGAAGAACCCTCCTGAGGACCAATGCTTGACCCAGTGTTTCAGCCTCCACTTCTTCCATATCATTACTGCTTTTTTCTTCCTGGGAATCAATATCTTCGTTGTCCCCTTCTTCAGGAAGAACATCTAAGTAGGCATCTTCAATTTCTTTTGCTTCCCTAGCAGTGATTACCCTGGAGTTTGGGCAATTTCTTTGTATGTGTCCTACTCCCTGGCATTTGAAACACTTCCTATTGTCTTCAGGAATCGTGAACGGTTTGATTGGAGTGGCTTCCCTTTTATCATTGTCGAACTTAGGCTTAGCACTAGCTGGTTGGGAATACACCACTTCCTTCTTGGACTCATAGGATTTAAAGAATGCTTATGGCTTCTTTGAATTCCCATGTTTTTCTACCCTAAGTGCCACTTTACAGATCTCATCATAGGTCCAGTAAGGTTGCAATTCTACTTTTTCCTTAATGGATCCATCCAACCCTGTCACAAACCGAGCAACTTTGTGATCTTCCTTTTCTTCTATGTCACACAATATCAGCAATTTTTCAAAAGCATTGATGTACTCCTCAACACTTTTCTGTCCCTATTTCAGGGTATGCATCTTTAGGAAATTGTTCTGTTCATACTCATGTGGTACAAATTTTTTCTCAATTCCCTTTTCAATTTGCGCCAAGAGCAAATTTTCGATCCCTCCTTTTTACGTTTTCTTTGTAACCCTTCAAACCACAGGCTAGCATAAGATGTTAGTTTTAATTCTGCCACTCTGAAGGCCTTATGATCATCATACTCCTTGTAATCAAAAATCTTTTCGGTTCTCCTCAGCTAATCAAGGAAAATTTCTGGATCTAAACTGTCGTTGAACTCATGAACGTCCAACTTTAAGCTACAATCATCATCCTTCTGTTTGTCATGCCTCCTATGCCTGTTTTGGTCATCTTCTTCACTAGAACTAGTGTCATATTCATGCCTAAGCTTGCGTGCACTCCTACTGGTATTTTCATCACTTGAACTTGCGTCACTTTCACCAATCACGTGACCCTTTGTCTTGTTTTTTGAGCTGCTTGAAACAAGATTCATCACTTCTTCCAACATGGTTCGCAGTTCCCTAATTTCATTGTCCCTTCGGATTTCTTTGGCTTGTTCTAACGACAACCCTTTTTCAAAGGCTGCAGGAACTTCATCGCCACCACTGGCCATAGTAAGTATTTTAATTAATTAATTGATGAGCACTTGAGTATAAAAGACCTCTCAACAAGAGCACCAAATTTGATGTGAATTTTCGTGTAAACAAAAACTCACAAGGGAATAGACTAAAATTTCGAACCTATAAAGACCAAGTCACCAAGATTCTCAATTTTAGGTTGATCAATCAGTCCTTTGATTAAAGCCTAAGCACCCTCAAAGCTACAAATTAAATCACAAGAGTATAAAGAAATTAATCACCAACTCTTAATTTTTTTTCGGATTTTGTTTTCAAGTAAACAAACAAACTTTTTTTTTATTCAACTCCAACTGAATTAATTACATCCTAATGTTGTGATTATTTATAGGTATAATCATCAACAAAATCCTAACTAAAATAGACTAAAAAAACACGGCTAAGACTTGGAAAATAAATCCTACTTTTGCTCAACAAACTAAAGATAAGATTGCCACATCATCATGCAACTTGCACTTTGATCTTGTTTTTCCTAACAAACTCTAACTAACTAACAAATCAAGAAAATATCCTAACAACTTATCTAAATAACTAATTAACAAGATAATCATCAGATATTAAGCTAAAAATTACAAGAATACTTGCTCCCCAAGAACCAAGAAAATTCGCCAAAAACACGCCTCAAGAAATGCTTCGTTATTTGCGCAATTTTCAAGATTTCTTCAAGAACTTCAAGAAATGTTTCAAGATCCAATCTTTTAATCAAGAAACCTTCAAGAATCTGTCTTCCATGCATTTTAGCATAATTATTGATCTATATCACATGTTAAACTAAGGGCTTAAACTTAAGATAGATTGGTTTTAAAGAACTTCGTGAATTGAAACACTCACAATCAACGAAACTCACAAACTTAGGTTTGATTAGAACACTCAACAATCTAGTTCTAAGGTTGTTTTAATCTTTGTGAGAACTCTCAATCACAAATACTAAAACTATGGTGAATATTTTGAAGCTTCTAACTCTCAAAACACTCGAAATCCTTTTGTAACTTTGGGTGAAACTCTCACACAAAATAACGCGTAACAAGTATGAACAATAATCAAAAGTCTTAATTTTATTGAATAAAACATGGGTATTTATAGTACAAATACCTTACGACTCCTAAACAACCTTGGTTAAACTCTCCTAAATTATCTAGGAAATAAAAGAACTCCTAAAGACACTAATCCTAGTAAATTCGGCCCTCACAAGAGAAACATACAATTTGATAAGTATGCCACCTCATCACTGCAAGTTGATCTTATCTTGCCTAACAAACTACCTAATCAAGAAAATATCCTAACAACTTATCTAAATAACTAATTTACGAGATAATCATCAGATTTGAACGCCAATTTATACTCGTCAAGTGTTTGAACGCCAACTTATACTTGCCAATGTTGAACGCCATCATACACTTGCCAATGTTGGACGCCAACTTATAAACCTTCCTTTCCAAGTGTTGAACCAAGTAATTAACCTTGAACGCCACGCCAAGTGAACGCCTAACCTTGAACGCCAAGTGAACGCCTAGTGGCGTGTGGCCTTATTCAAGCATGAGTGTTATGCAACAATGACCATGAGCTAATCCAAAGCCATGTTGCCCAAATGAACGCCACCCTTGAATCTCAGAACGACTTAGAATCAACTCTTTGTCGTCAATGCTTGAATCTGCTTCCTGATCATCCTCCCTTTCTTCAAAAGGAATTGTCCTCAATTCTTGAATCTGCGTATCATTCAAGTACGGAGTTAAATCCCCTACGTTAAAGGTACTTGCCACGCCATACTCTTCTCCAATGTCAATCTTGTAAGCATTATCACCATACTTCTCTGAGATTTTAAAAGAACCCTCAGCTCTAGGCATGAGTTTGTGTTTGCGTTTGCCTGGAAACCTCTAATTTCTAAGATGAACCCAAACCAAATCACCTAGATTGAATGTCTTAAACTGGCGTTTCTTATTTGCTTTTTTCTTGTACATCTCATTTACTTTTTCAATTCTCGCTTTTACTTGTTTATGCAACTTCAACATGTTCTCAGCTTGCTTCTTTGCATCTTCATGGATATACTCGTTTTTAGGAATAGCAATCAAATCGATAGGGACATAAGGATTGATACCATAAACTACTTCAAAAGGTGAATGTTGAGTAGCATAGGTAGGTGTCCTATTGTACGCAAATTCTTCATGACTTAGCTTCACATCCCAATCTTTGCCAGTTTTACTCACAAGTCCCCTAAGCAACGAACCAATTATTCTATTAGTGACCTCAGTTTGTCCATCAGTTTGTGGATGATGAGAAGTGCTGAATAACAACTTTTTGCCAATCAATTTCTATATACCCTTCAAAAAGTAACTATGAAACTTGCTATCACGATCAGAAACAATGGTTTTAGGAACCCCATGCAATGGAAAAATCTCTTTAAAATATAAAGAAGCCAATCCTATAGCATCCTCAGTTTTGTGACAAAGCAATAAAGTGCGCCATCTTTGAAAACCTATCAACCACAACCATGATTGAATCCTTACCCCTTTGTGTTCTTGGCAAAGCAACAATAAAGTCCATGCTCACATCCTCCCAAGGCCTTTCTGGAACAGGTAGTGGAGTGTATAATCCCTTATGAAACGTGCTTTTTGACCGTTGACAAGTACCACAACGAGATAGAATTGCGTGCATATCTCCCACCATCTTTGGCCAGTAGAAGTGTTCTTGCAACAACTCAATTGTTTTGTTGATGCGAAAGTGTCCTGCAAGACCCCCTCCATGAGCTTGACGAACCAATAACTCCCTTATAGCACAGTTAGGGATACAAAGTTTGTTGTTTTTGAATAGAAAACCATCAACCAAGTTGTAATGACCAATTGCTTCTTGTGTGCATTGCTTATATATGTCACCAAAATCCTTATCTTGATCATAATATTCCTTGATGATTTCGAATCCCAACTCTCTTGAATCAACCATTGCTATCAAATTGTGTTTTCTAGAAAGTGCATCCGCCATTACATTAGCCTTGCTAACCTTGTATTTCGCAACAAAGTTGAAATATTGAAGAAACTCTACCCACTTAGGATGTCTAGCATTAAGCTTTTGTTGGCTATTGATATGTCTCAATGAGTCATGGTCAGAATGTAAGACAAAAGCTTGTGGTCTTAGATAATGGCTCCAATGAACCAATGCCCTAATCATGGCATATAACTCCTTATCATAAGTAAAGTAATTCAATTTTCCTCCCCCTAACTTTTCACTAAAGTAGGAAATTGGCCTCCCTCCTTGAATAAGAACTGCACTAATCCCTGTACCACTTGCATCACACTCAACTTCAAAAGGTTTAGTAAAATCAGGAAGTGCTAGAGTCGGAGTATTGCAAATCTTTTCCTTTACCAAATCAAACGCAAGTTGAGCTTGTTTGGTCCACTCAAACTTACCTTGTTTCGTGCATTCAGTTATAGGGCTCATAATAGTGCTAAAATTACGAATAAACCTCCTATAAAACGAAGCTAGGCCATGAAAAGATCTCACTTGAGCAACCGTCGTAGGAGTAGGCCATGATGCAATAGCTTCAACTTTCTTTGGATCCACCTTGATACCCTCAAGCGAAACAATGTACCCTAGAAAACTTATCTCACTTTGCATGAAATCACACTTTTCCAGTTTCCCATAGAGTTTTTGTTTCCTTAGAACATCAAAGACTTGTCGAAGATGATCCGTATGCTCCTTTACATTCTTGCTATACACTAATATATCATCAAGATAGACCACAACAAATTTACCAATGAAAGGACGCAATACCTCATTCGTAAGCCTCATGAATGTGCTAGGGGCATTAGTTAAACCAAAAGGCATAACCATCCATTAATATAGCCCATGCTTTGTCTTGAAAGCCGTCTTCCATTCATCCCCTTCCCTCATACGAATTTGGTGATACCCACTACGTAAATCAATCGTTGAAAATAGTTGAGAACTACTCAATTCATCTAGTAAATCATCCAACCTAGGAATAGGTAACCTATACTTGATAGTTATGTGATTCACGGCTCTACTATCAATGCACATTCTCCACATGATACGAATATCAATGAGCAAAACTTCGATGGTTTGATAGAAGGTGGAAAACAAGATGCAACCATGGGAGAGTTAGTGGCTTATGGAGACACAAGGCTCTTAGGATTGGCTAGGGTGAATTTTTACGTGTGCATGGTAACATGTACAAGTTTCCTCACGTAAATATCAAGCAAGCATAATTAGTAGTTTAAGAGTGTTGAGCTATATGGGTTTTCTTCCCACTTCATTTGATAGGGTTAACCATATGGTGTTTTGTGATTTCTTTATTTAGATTATGAGTCAGGTTGGGAATCAAACATAGGAAACACCAAAATTGAAGGTTTCTTGAAAGAAAGATTTGAAGCTCAAAAGGTTCTTGAAGTTCTTGAAAATGGAAGTCCATCAAAATCAAGGGAGATATATCGAGTTATAGCGGGGGATTTTTGAAAGATTTTGACGATTTGGGCAACGTTGTCAACGGTGTTTTTCGTGTTGTTTGACTGGTCAACTTCAGTTAGTTATTGGAATATTGTCCTTAATTTGTTTCTCAAAATATCTAAGATTTAGGCTAGAAAATCAGATTACAAATATATGGCGCAAGATTGTATCCGGTTTCGTAGAGATTTGTTTTGTTATCCTAATCTTAGTTTGTTATACCATAAATCAGGGTAGTTAGGATTGTTTAGGATATTCACATATTGTGTGATATGTTTAGCTATAAATAGGATGTAAAATACATCAATAAAATTCAGATTAGATTGATTGAAAACATTGTTTCCGTGTTTATTGTTTCAGTAAGTAAACAAAATTTGTGAGGATTTCTTGTGAGGAATTCGATTGAGTGAGTTGGCTTTGAGCTTTATCTCACGTGAGGATAGTTTTAGGATTTGAGGGTGCTTGGCTTTAATCAAATTCTATTAATTATTCGCCTTAGAACTTAAATTTGTGGTGCGTAGCTTTATCAAATTGTGCTCTAAGTTATCTTGTGTGAGTGGCGTTTGTTTTAACACAATTCACATCAACTTTTGGTGCTCCGTTGAGAGATCTCATTCTCAAGGTGTCATCATCAATTCTCATGGCTCAGAGGGTGGAGACGAAAATCCACAAGGATTTACGAAGGGTTTGAGTTGGCTCAAGCAAAAGAGTACGATATGCAAGGGGAGATTGACGAGTTAGAAGGCTCGTTTAGAGGAGTCTAACAATCATGGCTTCTACCAGAAAAACTCCTACTAAATCTAAACAAGAGGATGGTCATCACAGTTCAGTGAGCGAAGTCGAAAGTGGAGAAGTGTGCGTAAACCAAAAAGGGATACTCATCAAGTTTAGTGACGATGAGGAACCAGATCAAGGCAAAAACAAGGGAAGATGAGGGATGATGATCGAAATCTTAAACTCGAAATCCTGAGTTTAATGGAGGTATGGATCCTGAAAAATTTTAGATTGGTTCGTGTTGAAGGATTTTTCGTTTCAAGAGTATGATGATCATAAGTCCCAAAATTGGCGGAATAAAACTCACTTCCTATGCAAGTCTATGGCTTGAGGGGTTACAAAGAAAAAAGGAGAGGGGTAGGTCAAAATCTCTTCATGGTCTAAATTAAAAGGGAGATGAGGAAAGCTTTTGTTCTCAGATTTCGAACAAAACAACTTCATTACGATGCATACTTGAACAAGATAGAAACGTTGATGAATACATTGTGGAGTTGAAAAATTGATCATGGTTTGTGATTTAGAAGAAAAGGAGGACACAAAGTGGCTCGTTTTGTGGCTGGTCTAGATGAAAAATAAGGGAGAAGGTCGAATTACAACCTTATTGGACCTTTGATGAAGTTTGTAGAGTGGCGCAAGAGTTGAGAACAAGTTGCACGTAAGCCAAAAGACATACTTCAAAACTTAGACCTAAGGAAAAACGTGATACCTTTCCTCAAAAATAAACTTTGATAAGGTTAATAAAACCATTCATAAGGATAAGGGTCAACGTCAACCTCAAAGTAGTGATTCCACGCATATGTGTTTCAAGTGTAAAGGCAAGGTCACATTCAAAGAGATGTCCCCATGTAGGGTCACAACAACTCGAAATTGGGGATGATGGAAACCTTGAAGAAGAGGAGAGAGTGTATGGGATGAGGGAGAGGAAGATGCCAAATATGAAAATATGGAGGAAGAAACGGAGGAAGGAAGTTCAACCAGAAACACAAGGCCAACCTTGGTTTTCGTTAGGTAGGGGGTTGCAATCCCAAAGTGCGCAAAACTTTGGGAGTCAAAGGACAAAAATTTTTCTCACAAGGGGTAATGTCAAGGCAAGATGTGATGTGATTATAGATACTGGGAATTGCACCAATGTAGTCTCTACTTGTTGGTGGAACTCGCAATTCTCAAAGGTACATCCTCAACCATACAAGCTACATTGCTTAGTACACACAGGATGTTAAGTAAACAAACAAGCTTTGATTGCGTTTAAAATGGTAAATTTGAGGATCAAGTACTTTGTGATGTTGTCCTATGGATGCTTGTCATATATATTGGGTAGACCTTGGCAATATGACCGTTTGTGAAGTTTAAGGGCGAACAAATGTCTATATTGTGCGCAAGAATTCTAATGAGGAATCTTTGCATTAAAACCCTTGATGATTCTCAAACTACGTAAAGCATGAGTAATTCTAAAGGTGTTTGTTGGTGGTGGAAGGGAGTTAGAAAGGGGAGGAACACAGTCTATGTCATATATGTGTTAGCCAAGAGGTACAAGAGGAACCCCAGAGATTCCTAGGGTAACATCCCATGTTGAATGAATTTTCGGATTATTCCTAATGAGTTGCCACCAGGGTTACCACCATACGTGGGATTGACATCAAATGATTTTATTCGGAGTCTCAAATTCCTAACAAGCCTGCATATAGATGTAATCCAGAGAAACTAAGGAGATACAAAGGCAGATTGAGGAGTTAATGGAGAGGGGGTACGTGAGAGAGAGATGAGTCCATGTGCCGTGCTACATGATAGTGCCTAAGAAAGATGGAACTTGGAGAATGTGTATTGATTCAAGGGCAGTTAACAATAAACCATCAAGTATAGGTTTTCCCCTTCGGTCTTCCTCTACTCTCATCCGCTTTCTTCTTGTCTATATCTCCGTATGTTTTTTTGAGCAGATAGGACTGATTTATTAGATGAATTACTGGTTCTCAATGTTTTCGAAAAATTTGATTTAAGAAGTGGCTATCATCAGATTCGAATGAAAGAAGTGATAGATGCAGTGGAAAACAGAGGTTTTAAAACAAAGCTAGGGA
>PYUH01001141.1:9347-21553 GCA_016808085.1 Suaeda aralocaspica | reverse complement strand
TGATTGTGATTGTTGATTGTTGAAGCTATAATTGCTCAATGTGCTACTTGTCAAAAGGCAAGGCGGCCTTCCATCAAGGCTTCTACACTCCATTGCCAGTGCCCAGAGGACCTTGGGAGGATGTTTCTATGGATTTCTTGTAGGGTTACCAAGGACAGCAAGAGGCAGGATGCAATTATGGTAGTGGTTGATAGGTTTTCAAAGAGGCTCATTTCACACCATGTCCCAAAACAGACGATGCCATGAACGTAGCGATTGTATTTCGAGACATCATAAGGTTACATGGGGTTCCAAAAACCATTGTAAGTGAAAGAGACACAAAGTTCATGAGTACTTTTGGAAGTCACTTTGGAGCATAGGTACGAAACTTTGTTTAGCACATCTTATCATCCTCAACAGATGGCCAAACAGAGGTAACCATCGTACACTAGGGGTTCTTTTGCGTGGTTTGGTTGTAAAACACAAAAATATTAGGATTTGAAGCTTGTCATGCTGAATTTGCTTACAATAGTCACTACTTATGCTATAAACACTCACCTTTCGAAATTGTCTATGGAATCAACCCTAAATTACCAATTGACTTTGTAAGTATTCCTAAAGGGAGTTGGTACACAAGGATGCCAAGACTAAGGTGATTATGCAGAACAGCAGCTTCAGAGAAGTAAGGCTAGGATCGAAAAGGTTAATGATCTTTACAAAGGCAAGAGCAAACAAACACAAGTCACACATGTGTACAAGGAAGGGGATTTGGTTTGGCTCCATTTGCGAAAGGAAAGGTTCCAAATCAAAGGAAGAATAAGCTTATGCCTCGTTGTGATGGACCGTTCAAAACATAAGTAAGGTGGGGACAATGATACAAATTAGAATTGCCAGGAGAATATGGAGTGCATGCAACTTTCAACATTGGTGGTTTAGCTCCTTATGTTCCTGATGACCAACTTCGAGGTTTGAGGACAACTCTTCTGAAGAAGAGGGAGATGATACTTGATACGAATATCAATGAGCAAAACTTCGATGGTTTGATAGAAGGTGGAAAACAAGATGCAACCATGGGAGAGTTAGTGGCTTATGGAGACACAAGGCTCTTAGGGTTGGCTAGGGTGAATTTTTACGTGTGCATGGTAACATGTACAAGTTTCCTCACGTAAATATCAAGCAAGCATAATTAGTAGTTTAGGAGTGTTGAGCTATATGGGTTTTCTTCCCACTTCATTTGATAGGGTTTTACCATATGATGTTTTGTGATTTTCTTATTTAGATTATGAGTCAAGGTTGATGGAATCAAACATAGGAAACACAAAATTGAAGGTTTCTTGAAAGAAAGATTGAAGCTCAAAAGGTTTCTTGAAGTTCTTGAAAATGGAAGTCCATCAAAAATCAAGGGAGAATATATCGAGTTATATGGCGGGATTTTCGAAAGATTTTGACGATTCTGGGCAACGTTGTCAACGGTGTTTTTCGTGTTGTTTGACTTGGTCAACTTCAGTTAGTTAGTTGGAAATATTGTCCTTAGATTTGTTTCTCAAAATATCTAAGATTTAGGCTAGAAAATCAGATTACAAATATATGGCGCAAGATTGTATCCGGTTTTGTGGAGATTATCTTGTTATCCTAATCTTAGTTTGTTATACCATAAATCTAGGGTAGTTAGGATTTGTTTAGGATATTCACATATTGTGTGATATGTTTAGCTATAAATAGGATGTAAAATACATCAATAAAATTCAGATTAGATTGATTGAAAACACATTGTTTCCGGTTTTATTGTTTCACGTAAGTAAACAAAATTTTGTGAGGATTTCTTGTGAGGAATTCGATTGAGTGAGTGGTGCTTTGAGCTTTATCTCACGTGAGGATAGTTTTAGGATTTGAGGGTGCTTGGCTTTAATCAAATTCTATTAATTATTCGCCTTAGAACTTCAAAATTGTGGTGCGTAGCTTTATCAAATTTGTGCTCTAAGTTTATCTTGTGTGAGTGGCGTTTGTTTATAACAAAATTCACATCACCACGTCCCATCTTTATTAGGTACAAGCAGGGTAGGAACTGCACAAGGACTCATACTTTCACGGACATACCCTCTCTCCATAAGTTCGTCAATTTGCCTTTGTAATTCTTTTGTTTCTTCTGCATTGCATCTATATGGTGGATTGTTAGGTATGGGAGCACACGGAATCAAATCAATTTGGTGTTCAATACCAGGAATTGGCGGTAACCCTTGTGGCAAATCTTCTGGAAACACATCCTCAAATTCACGCAACAATTCTTGTAGAATAGGATGATCAATGTCTTCAATGCTCTTTACTTCCTTAGCAACCAGAAGGTATACAAAATCACGAGCACCCATGTCCTTCTCAAATTGCTTTCGTGACACAAACAACACCTTTTTATCATCTTTGGGCTTTTCCTTTTTCTTCTTGTTTAGGTCACTAGGAGAAAGTGGGAGCAATACCTTCGTCTTTCCCTCTTTGAAGACCTTGTACACATTAGACTCGCCATCATGGATAGTTTTTCTATCATACTGCCATGGCCTACCAAGTAGTAGATCACATGCATCCATAGGAACAACATCACAAAGTACCTCATCCTCAAATTTTCCAATTGAAAAATTTACTAGAGCTTGGTTTCGTATACTCACTTCATTGGCATCATTTGTCTTATGGCAAGGAACAAAATGCGTCGTCTTTGAGAATCTATCAACCACCACCATGATAAAATCTTTTCATCTTGCTGTTCTAGGCAACTCCACTATGAAATCCATAAAAACATCCTCCCAAGGGAATTCTGGAACAGACAATGGAGTATACAAACCTTAATGAAAAGATTCTTTTGCTTTCTGACAAGTAGCACACTGAGAAATAATAGGCTAAACAACTGCAATCATCTTAGGCCAGTAAAAATGCTCCTGTAAGATAGTCTGAGTTATCGTGATTCCAAAGTGTCCTGGTAGCCCTCCTCCATGAGCTTCTCTCACCAATAACTCTTTGATTGAACATTTGGGAATACATAGAAGATTTCCTTTGAATAGAAAACCACCATGCAACACTTAGGAACGTAGAACACCCTTTGTCATTTGCACCTATATAGGGCCAAAATTTTCATCCCTCTCATAGTATTCTGTGATAAGATCTAATCCAAGCAAGTTAAAGTTCAAAACACCTATGAGAGCATATCTCCTTAACAAAGCATCAGCCACAGCATTCGATTTGCCAGTTTATACTTAGATGAAAAGTGGAAAGATTGTAAAAATTCTACCCACTTTGAATGACGAGGATTTAACTTATGTTGACAATTGATATGATTCAAAGCTTCATGATTTGATTGTAGAATAAAGAGATCAGGCCTAAGATAATGACTCCAATGATCCAAAGCTCTGACAATGGAATAGAACTCCTTATCATAAGTAGAATAATTCAATATCGCCCCATTCAACTTCTCACTAAAATAAGCAATTGGTTTCCTATCCTAAACCAAAATGCTCCAATACCAACACCACTTGCGTCAGTCTCCACCTCAAAAGGCTTAGAAAAGTCTGGCAATGCTAGAATTGGTGTGTTACATAGCAAGTTTTTAATCAGATCGAATGCTTCTTGCGCCCTTGGGGTCAACTCAAACTTCCTCTTATCTTTCTTGATGCATTCAATCATAGGAGCAACTACAGATGAAAAATTCTTCACAAACTTTGTATAGAATGACGCCAATCCATGAAAAGCTCTGACATCAGTAACACTCTTGGGTACAGGCCATGATTTAATAGCTTCTACTTTAGATGGATCAACAGAAACCCCTTCTTTTGAAACTATGTATCCCAAAAACGTCACACTACGCACTAGAAAATAACTCTTCTCCAGCTTGGCATAATTAGTTACTTCCTTAATGTATCAAAGATACTTCTCAGATTTTTTAGATGATCATTCACACAAGTATTGTAAATCAATATATCATCTAAATAAACCACTACGAATTTTCCTAAGAAAGGCTTGAGTACCTCATTCATCAGTCTCATGAATGTACTAGGTGCATTGGTCAATGAAAAAGGCATGACTAACCATTCATATATGCCCAATTTCGTCTTGAACCCTGTATTCCACTCGTATATCAATTTTTGAAAATACCTGAGACCCATACAATTCATCCAATCGAGGTATAGGGAACCTGTATTTGATGGTTATATTATTTAACGCACGTGAAGCAATACACATCCTCCATGTCCCATCCTTTTTAGGCACTATCAATGTTTGTACTGTACATGGACTCATACTTTCCTTGACATAACCTCTTTTTAGCAAATCTTCAATTTGCCGTTGAATTTCCTTAGTCTCCTCGGGATTGCATCTATATGCTGGCTTATTGGGATTCACTGCACGTGGAATTTCGAGTGTTTTCTCCTCTTTCTCCTTAGCCACGAGCACAAAAGCCACGCCACTCTCTGTTACTTCTTTCTCCAACTCCTTTCCACCAATCAAAAAAGCACCTTTAGAATTCCCCATGCTTGATTTAGTTTTAAAAGTCATCAAAGATTTCAATGCATATGGCTTTTCCTTTGCTTGTTTGCGCACAATATGGACATTAATCCTTCCATTGAACTTCACGAATCTGTCATACTACTAAGGTCTCCCTAATAGTATATGACATGTATCCATAGAACATACATCACAAAGCACTTGATCCTCGTAAGTCCCAATTTTGAATGCAATCAATGATTGTTTATTCAATTTTACATCACTGGTGTTGCTGAGCCAATGAAGTTTATAAGGCTGTGGATGGGGTTTTGTATGCATGTCTACTTTATCAATTAATAGTGTAGACACGGCATTAGTGCAGCTTCCTGTATCAATAATGATATCACACAATCTACCCTGCTGATTTATATCTTAGGTCTAAACTAAGTGCTTGGACTCAAGATAGATTGATAGGGTAGAAAACGTAGCAAAGGAACACTCACAATGCTTCGTAATTCCGGAAATCCTAGCTTTAGATAGGAACACTTACAATCTAAACTCTAGGCGTTTTATTGATTATGTGAACACTCAACACAAACACTAAAACATTGGTGAATAATTGAAGCTTTTAACTCTCAAAATTATTCAGAAAATCTTGAAGAATTTCGTGCAAAAACCTCACACAAAATCACTCGTAAAACACAATGTGTATTTTTTTGTAAACTTGTAATCTGAATTTTTATTATTGAAACAATCGAGTATTTATAACAATATTACTACTAGATATCCTAAATTATCCAACTAATCCTAGACTTTATCCCCAAGCCAAGTAAATCTAGGAAAACAAGGAAAATCTCCTAAAAACACACGGAAATACACTTAACCGACCTAGTTTAGGACTCCTAAAAGATATGCCGGAATCTTGTTCCTTTTCCGACCAAATTCCGAAAACTATTCTAAGGAACGAACTACAATTTGACTAAACAAAGTTGACTTGGTCAAACAACAAAGAAAACACAGACAACCAAGTTGCCCAACACACTTGTTCACATGCCAAATCACCGCCATACTGAAGAAGGTGTTTTTGCGCAATTTTGAAGGACTTCCATTTTCAAGAACTTCAAGAAACCTTTGAAGCTTCAATCTTTTTTTCAAGAAACCTCCATTTTTGTGTTTCCCATGCTTGATTCCATCAACCATGATCATAAAGACTCACTAAGAAATTTACAAAACATCACAAAACACCATATGGGAAAACCCTACCAAGTGGAGTGGGAAGAAAACCCATAGGCTCAACAACAAATCTATCTCTTAGCTAAACCCACGTCCCTAATGGCCTTAGACCATTATCCAAGCATTATTAGATTTAGGCAACAATCACCTAGATTGAAGGACCTAGGCTTGCGTCGTTTATTAGCATTCCTCTTGTACATCTCATTGACCTTCTCAATCCTTGCTTTGATTTGCGCATGTAACTTCATCATATTCTCAGCTTGCTTCTTTGCATCCTCATGTATATACTCATTCTTTGGGATATCAATTAGGTCTATAGGAACGTGCGGATTCACCCCATATACTACTTCAAATGGCGAGTGTTGAGTAGCATAAGTTGGAGTCCTATTGTATGCAAATTCCGCATGACACAACTTTACATCCCAATCTTTACCAGTCTTGCTTACCAATCCTCTCAACAATGATCCAATTGTTCTATTTGTAACCTCTGTTTGTCTGTCAGTTTGTGGGTGATGAGAGGTGCTAAATAAGAGCTTAGTACCTACCAATTTCCATAAACCTTTCCAAAAGTAGCTCAAAAACTTACTATCTCTATCAGAAACGATCGTTTTTGGTATGCCATGTAGCCTAACAATCTCCTTGAAGTATAGAGAAGCCACGCCAATTGCATCTTCAGTTTTATGACAAGCTATGAAGTGTGCCATCTTGGAGNATGACAAGCTATGAAGTGCGCCATCTTGGAAAACCTATCAACCACCACCATGATTGAATCCTTGCCTCTCTGTGTTCTAGGTAAGGCCACAATGAAATCCATGCTCACGTCTTCCCAAGGTCTCTGTGGAACTGGAAGTGGCGTATACAAACCCTTGTGAAACGTGCTTTTGGCTCTTTGATAAGTTCCACAACGAGCAAGAATAGCATTNAAGTACCACAACGAGCAAGAATAGCATGTACATCACCAACCATCTTTGGCCAATAAAAATGTTCTTGCAATAATTCAACAGTCTTGTTTATGCCAAAGTGTCCAGCTAGTCCTCCCCCATGAGCTTCTCTTACCAATAATTCACGAATTGCACACTTAAGTATGCAACGTTTTTTTCCCTTGAATAAGAATCCTTCCACAATATTGTAATGGCTACTTGGATTTTGCGCACATTGGTGAAAAATGTCTCCAAAGTCCGAATCCTTCCCATAATATTCCTTAATGATTTCGAACCCTAAAACTCTAGAATCCACCATTGCAATCAAATTATGTCTCCTTGAAAGAGCATCCGCCACAACATTAGCCTTGCCTGCCTTATATTTTGCAGAGAAAGTAAAAGATTGTAAGAACTCAACCCACTTTGCGTGCCTTGCATTCAACTTCTGTTGGCTATTGATATGTCTCAATGAATCATGGATTGAATGAAGAATAAAAGGTTGTGGGCGCAATAGTGACTCCAATGATCCAATGCCCTGATCTGGCATAGAACTCTTGTCATATGTGGAATAGTTCAACTTTCCTCCACTCAGCTTTTCACTAAAATAAGACACTGGCCTTCCTCCTTGTATGAGAACTGCGCCAATCCCTGTACCACTTGCATCAGACTCAACCTCAAAAGGCTTAGTGAAATCAGGCAATGCTAGAATAGGTGCGTTACACATCTTGTCCTTCACCAATTCAAAGGCTTGTTGCGCTTGTCTAGTCCACTCGAACTTCCCTTGTTTCGTACATTCAGTTATAGGACTCATAATAGTGCTAAAATTTCGAATGAATCTCCTATAGAATGATGCTAAGCCATGGAAAGATCTCACTTGAGTAACTGTTGTTGGAACTGGCCATGATGCTATAGCTTCAACTTTCTGTGGATCTACCTTGATACCCTCATGTGAAACAATGTAGCCTAGAAAGCTAATCTCCTTTTGCATGAAATCACACTTCTCTAGCTTCCCATAGAGCTTTTGTTTCCTTAAAGTCTCAAACACTTGGCGCAAGTGACCCATGTGTTCATCTTCGTTTTTGCTATACACCAATATGTCATCAAGGTAAACTACAACAAATTTACCAATGAAAGGACGCAATACCTCATTCATAAGTCTCATGAAAGTGCTAGGTGCATTCGTCAATCCAAAAGGCATGACCATCCATTCATACAACCCATGTTTGGTCTTGAAAGCAGTTTTCCATTCATCCCCTTCCCTCATACGTATTTGGTGATAACCACTACGTAAATCCACCTTTGAAAATAGCTTGGAACCACTCAATTCATCTAAAAGATCATCCAATCTAGGGATAGAAAACCTATACTTCACTGTGATGTGATTCACAGCTCTACTATCAATGCACATACGCCATGTTCCATCCTTCTTTGGAACCAACAACGTGGGAACTGCGCAAGGGCTCATGCTTTCCCTCACATATCCTCGTTCCATCAACTCGTCAATTTGTCTCTGTAACTCTTTTGTCTCCTCTGGGTTGCATCTATAAGGAGGCTTATTTGGGATAGGAGCTCCAGGGATCAAATCAATTTGATGTTCAATACCTCTTATTGGGGGTAATCCTTGAGGCAAATCTGCCGGAAACACATCCTCAAAATCACGAAGTAAGGCTCGTAATTTTGGGTGTTCAACTTCGTCAAAAGTCTTCACTTCCTTGGCTAGAAGTAGATACGCCACGTTTTGATCAATCATAACCCTTTCAAATTGTTTTCTAGTAGCAAATAACACCTTGTTGTCAACCTTGGTCGCCTCCTTGTGCCGTTTTCTGAGTTCACTAGGCGTAAGTGGAAACAAAGCCTTAGTCTTGCCATCCTTGACGACCTTGTACACGTTAGTCTTACCATCATGCACAGTTTTTCGATCAAATTGCCAAGGTCTACCCAACAATATATCACACGCATCCATAGGCACAACATCACACAATACTTCATCATGATAGCTGCCAATTGCAAAATTAATCAAGGCTTGCTTACGGACCCTAACTTCATTGACATCATCTAACCACTTAAGTTTGTATGGCTTAGGGTGTCTCGTTGTTTTTAATTGCAACTTATCCGTCAACTTTGATGATATAACATTTGCACAACTACCACCATCTATAATGAGGTTGCATTTAGTATCGTTTACCTTGCAACGAGTGTGAAAGATGTTTTCACGTTGATCCTCATCTACGGATTTTGAGTGCAAGACCCTTCTAAGGACCAAGTTGTTCTCATAAGGCTCCCCCTCTTGTTCCTCGTCACTTTCTGGGTGGCATTCTTCCATGTCACTCCCTTCTTCCTCAAGATTACTATCCTCAAGGGCATCAATCTCTTGGATTTCACGAATTGTCAAAGTTCTCAAGGTTGGACAATCCTTTTTGTAGTGACCATAGCCCTTGCACTTGAAACAAGTCACCTTAGGAACACCATCTTCAAAAGTTTCGGTCTTTTTGCCCTTATCAATACAAGGAGTCACGTTCTTCTTAGGCTCAACCTTAGATTCATTGATTGATGAAGCACTAGAAGTCTTGAAGCCTTGATATGGCCTCGTGGTTGGTTTAGACACTCCACGCTTCCTTTGTTTTTCTAAGATCACCGCCGTTTTACTCACTTCGTCAAAAGATAGATTTGGTTGCAGTTCTATCTTGTCACGAATATCTAGATTTAAACCTCCAATGAAACGAGCAATCCTTTGTTCCTCCCTTTCTTCAATCTCACATTGCATAGTTAGCTTTTCAAAGTCGGCAATATAATCCTCCATGGTCTTCGTACCTTGCTTCAATGTAGCCAACTTAATGTATAAATCTTGTTGATAATTTGAAGGAACGAATCTTTTCCTTAGGATCTTTTTAAGCTTCTCACAAGTTTCAATCTTGCTCTTGCCTTCACATTTCCTATTCTTCTTAACTCCATTAAACCACATGGACGCATACTTAGACAACTTAGCCACGGCAATTTTATACTTCTTCTCCTCGTTGGTGCCTTTGAACTCAAAGTACCGTTCTAATGCAAGCTCCCATTCAAGGTAGGCCTCAACGTCACCTTGGCCATCAAATTCCCCAACTTCAAACTTCAAACCACGATCATCATCTGGGGGTTTAAGGTTACCCTTCATAAGAATCACTTCCGTAGATAATCCTAGGAACAAATCTTGAAGTTTTTTTGTTTGTTCCGCAAGTTGATTGAAAAGTTCGACGTTCACCGTCTCTTTCGACGAATTTCCTTCACTAACCATGGGTTAAAACTGCAGCTCTGATACCACTTGATCTATATCTTAGGTCTAAACTAAGTGTTTGGACTCAAGATAGATTGATAGGGTAGAAAAACGTAGCAAAGGAACACTCACAATGCTTCGTAATTCCGGAAATCCTAGGTTTAGATAGGAACACTCACAATCTAAACTCTAGGGCGTTTTATTGATTATGTGAACACTCAACACAAACACTAAAACAATGGTGAATAATTGAAGCTTTTAACTCTCAAAATTATTCAGAAAATCTTGAAGAATTTCGTGCAAAAACCTCACACAAAATCACTCGTAAAACACAATGTGTATTTTTTTGTAAACTTGTAATCTGAATTTTTATTATTGAAACAATCGAGTATTTATAACAATATTACTACTAGATATCCTAAATTATCCAACTAATCCTAGACTTTAGCCCCAAGCAAGTAAATCTCCTAAAAACACACGGAAATACACTTAACTGACCTAGTTTAGGACTCCTAAAAGATATGCCGGAATCTTGTTCCTTTTCCGACCAAATTCCGAAAACTATTCTAAGGAACGAACTACAATTTGAATAAACAAAGTTGACTTGGTCAAACAAAAAAGAAAACACGGACAACCAAGTTGCCCAACACACTTGTTCACACGCCAAATCACCGCTATACTGAAGAAGGTGTTTTTGCGCAATTTTGAAGGACTTCCATTTTCAAGAACTTCAAGAAACCTTTGAAGCTTCAATCTTTTTTTCAAGAAACCTCCATTTTTGTGTTTCCCATGCTTGATTCCATCAACCATGATCATAAAGACTCACTAAGAAATTTACAAAACATCACAAAACACCATATGGGAAAACCCTACCAAGTGGAGTGGGAAGAAAACCCATAGGCTCAACAACAAATCTATCTCTTAGCTAAACCCACGTCCCTAATGGCCTTAGACCATTATTCAAGCATTATTAGATTTAGGAAACAATGACCATGAGCCAAGACAAGGCCATGGAACCCTAATCCACGCATTCCATGAATCTCAAAACGACTCAATATTAGCTCTTTGTCTTCAATGCTTGAATATGCTTCCTGATCACCTGCACATTGCACCTGGTGAGGAATATTTTCTCACGTTGAGTTTCAGCTGGTGGAATTGGTTGAGATTGAAGCACTCTTCTCAGAACCAAACTTTGTCCTTAGGATTCAGGAATAATTTATTCCACCTCTTCCTCCTGTGTATCATACTGAGCATCTTCCCCTTCATCCACGTGTCCCTGCTCCTCTTCATCAAAGTCCCCTTCATCTCCCCAATCTCTAGTGGTTGTCACCCTAGCATGTGGGCAATCGCTTTGAAAGTGACCTTGACCCTTGCATTTGAAGCAAGTTCTACTATCCTTGGGTTTGGAAGTGGAATCCTTATCCTTAGAGATGGTCGGTGCTCTGGATGTTTTATCAAAATTCAATTTGTTAGGTACCAAATCATGTTCTCAAAGATTTTGACAAAAATTATAGATTTTCGAGCATTCTGCTTTTCCACTTTAGATGTAACTTTACAAGCCTCCTCAAATGTCCGATATGGCTATAACTCAACCTTCTCCTTGATATTTTCATCTAGGCCAGCCACAAAATGATACAAATGCGAGTATCAGTGATATTAATTATATTAATAAAATAAGTGATCGCAACTTCGAAGGTGGTGATATCAATGGTGATAATATCAACAGTGGCAATGGTAAGGATGCAACCATAGGTGAAATAATTGCTTATGGAAATATCAACCATATGGGTGCATCAAGGGTAGGGATTTGTGTGTGCATGGTCACATGTCAATAATATGGCACGCAAATCAAGGCACGAATGGTGCNGCAAGAATGGTGGATTTGGGGAACAAGATGGTTTTTGCCTATGAGTTTTTTTCGCACAGGGTTTTTCTCATTTTTGGCATTGAGTCTTTTAATTCTTGGTGAGTCTTGATCATCATAATTGATCAGGAAGCAGATTCAAGCGTTGACGACAAAGAGTTGATTCTAAGTCGTTCTAAGATTCAAGGGTGGCGTTCATTTGTGATACGCATATTAATGAGCAAAACTTCGAGGGTTTGGGTTTGATTGAAGGTGGAAAACAAGATGCAACCATGGGGGAGTTAGTGGCCTATGGAGACACAAGACTCCTAGGGTTGGCTAGGGTGGATTTCTACGTGTGCATGGTGACATGTACAAGCTTACTCACGTAGTTTTCAAGCAAGTATAAAGTTAGTAGTTTAGAAATGTTGAGCTATATGGGTTTTCTTCCCACGTCATTTGATAGGGTTTTACCATATGGTGTTTTGTTATTTTCTTGATTAGTTTATGAGTCAAG
>PYUH01001140.1:0-20374 GCA_016808085.1 Suaeda aralocaspica | reverse complement strand
AAAAGGAACATTAAAAAGTATTTGAAAATAATTAATTAAAGGAATTTAATAATTACGGAGTTTTATTTACTTTATTTTAAGAAATAAATTTTATAAGGTCATAAATAATTTTTGAAGGTCTTAAAATGTGTGAAAATATTTGTAAGGTTTTTAAAAGTGTTTTTAATGGGTTGCCATGATAGTTTAATTATGGGCCCAAAACTAATCCCACTTCAATTAGACTTTTGGGCTTTGTCCTAAACCAACTCTAAATCCTTTTGGGGCTTTAAATACCCCTTTAAACCAAAATCAGAATTTCCCAAGCATTCAAGTTAGGATTTCCAAAAGCAAAAGAGAGAAAAAAAAACACAAAAAAAACGAAGGAGAAGCGACGAAGAGGACGAAGGTCGCCGGCCACTCTCCGCCACTGCTGCGCCGCTGCTGCCCCTGCGGCCGGCCGTCGCCGCCACCTCCTCCCCTTTGCCTTCTCGATTTTCGTAGGTACAAAAAAAAAAAAAAACTTTTTTCTAATTTAATTTAATCTTTAAGCATGTTTTATAAATTCATGTTTATGTCATGTTTTAGTAATGTTGTGATGTTATAATCGTTTTTATGATTTGTAATATAGATTAAAAAGTTGATCATAAATTTTAATTAGGGTTGAGAAGTATGAAGTTTATTGTTTTAAAATATTTTTATGATCTAGATTGAAGTGGTATGATCATAGTTAATTATATTGATTGATGATTAAATTATGATTAGATTGGGTTTTAACAAATTAAAGTATTAAAACAAATCTGAAAATTATTAAATACATGTTAAAAACAGTTTAAGTGTTATATTATGCTAGATGATCATATATGAAATCTATGCACATACATATATTTTTAGTATGATTATGAAGTTTAAAGATGGTTTTAAGTATGATTTATAAGCTGTCCAGATTTTTAAAAATCATAATTAATGTTTTAAAGTATGTAATTAGCATGAATTAATCATATAAGTTAAGTATTACATTATATGTCATCCATGTTGTTTTTAGGGCTTTCATGAGTTTAGAGAGGTCTAAAAGGATTTTAATTAATAAATAATGCTGTAATTTTTATTAGCAGTTATAAGAAGTAAAAAATTAAGTGTTATTACTTACAAGTTTCCAAATTAAATTCTATGCATAGAATCGAACCATAAACCATAAGGATATTAATATGGTGTTTTTATGCAAAAATAAGTGTTAAAGAGGTTTAAGAGGCTTGAAATAATTAAAGTAAAGCTGCCATTTTGGAAAGTAATGAAAATGAAGTTTTCGAAAAGAAAAATAAAGAGACAGTTATGGAATTGACATAGAGACATAGTAAGGAAGGTTATGGATGTTTATCCACTAGTAAAAAGTAGTTTAGAGTTGCTGTAAAAGTTTAGTCAAAGAGGTTTTTCTTATATAGTGTTCTCTATGTTTTATAGGAGATTCGAAGCAAGTGGTCTAGAAGTAGTGGCGAATCACCGCTATTATACAAGGTACGTAAGTATAAAGATTCAGAGTAGAATATCATGCTAGGATCATGGTAGTAGTAGATTGAATATATAAGTTCATGTTACAAACTATATGATATGAAGTATGTTATGTGACTCTTGTTGACTTTTGTTGACTTATATGAGCATGTTCAAGTATGCATGATTACATGATAATCCATGAGTATTTGTTTATGCATCTAGTTATATATATATTATTAACAATAACATCAAGGATGTTTGGAAGCATGTTTAATAAAGAAGTTGACTAGTAGTCAAAAATGAGCATGAAGATTATGTTTTAAATATTTTGAGCAAAGAAGAGTTAGTGAATTTTATTCACATGATTAGTAGTAATGGAGCAATTTATTATTATTATCACTCCACATTTATGTGTGGACTAGTAAGGAAGTATCACCACAGTTTATGTTGGTGGACTGGTTAAGGAGTAATTAACCTCACAGTTAATGGTGGTCGTAGAGAGGATCTATAAAAGGACTAAAATATGTTCACTTATTAATGAAAGATATTAATAGGTGTTCTGTATGTATGTTATGAAATGTTGTGTGATGTTATGCATCGTTATGATGTTTGGAGTGAGAGTCATCACAGTTATAACAATGGTTATCACGTAAAAAGTGAAAGAGGATTCGCACCAAACAACTCTTGGACGTATACCTTGAGTATGAACAGTGGGGGGAGTTGTTCTAACAGAGGATCACCTCCTAGTTGAGGGACAAGCGTTGTACTTCTATTTTTAAGATTTTTTCTTCTATGGCGTGTTGGAATTCGCCACTAGGTGGACCTAGTAAACATTCTTGGAGTGCTACCAAGTGGTGCCTCTGGGCAATTTATTTATTTAATTAGAAGGAGCCCGTTCGATTGCGAAAGCTCCATTATATAATAATCTTAATTCTGAGTAAGAGTCTTAGAGTCATTGAGTGTTGCAATGTGTGGTAAAAGGTATGGTTGTGTTTATTGATTGTCTTGCCTCGGATTATTCATGAGAGGTGTTGATTGTCCTTTAATGCTATGGTACTCAGCTTTGCTGATTACGTGCTTTGTGTGCATGGCTAATCTTTGTTGGCCCTACGACGACCCATTTATTATGGCGAGTAGAAGTCTGAATAAAGAGTAAAGCAACAGGTTTCAGGTGGGCATCTAGTCGATCATGCTGGGATTGAGTGAAGAGTGTTATGTTGTTTTAGTGTTGCTTAAAAAATTAGAGACTATTATGCTATTTATATATCATGATTGTGGATTAACGTGTTTTAAAGATTATAAGTATTATTTGCGTTTGAGGGCACGTTTATGTCGGTTCCAAGTTGTTATAAAGTATCATGGGATTTTGGTTTTGAAGGTTATTTAATTAAGTTGTTTTGGTTGTTTTTAAAAGTTAGTCTTCCGCTGTAGCACTTTGGTAAATGCCTTAGCGTTTTTCACGGTGGCGGGTTAATGCTTGGTTTTCTAAAGTAGTTGTGGGTCGATTTATTTTATAAATGTTTTTCGGAAATGTAGTAGTTTAGGAAGGAGAAAACCGGGTGTTACAAAGTGAGGACAGAGCCATGTTTATAAATAAAATGTTTTATTTGTGGGGTACCCTAAGTTAAGTCGAATGCTAACCCTAGCTGGGCATTTATTGGCATTTATTTTGGACGAGTGTCTGAGGAGCAAAAGTTTTAGAAAGTCATAAAAATAAGACTATTTCTAAGAACTAAATATTTCCAAAAATAGAAAATTTTCAAAATGGAAAAAGTTTTTGTGTTTACAGTGAGTACACAAGGAGGTTAAGGTACTTATTGCTTACAATCATGTGGTGAGATTCGGGTAGGAAGTTTTTGGGCATGTAGGTATGAGATTTATTTTCTTCTTAGCAAAGATATTTGTTTTCTAGTTGACTGTTTTATGGACTAGTGATGTGTAGAAAAGATTGTTTGTTAGCAATGAATCCTTTTACTTTTGAGAAATGTGTTTGTTGTTGTTTGTTTACTTGCTGGGTTGGTTAATTGTTAGAATATGTAAGTGGCTTTGCGGAGGATTGTTGACCAACTTGCTAATAGAATTCGGAAATAGGAAACCTTGGAAAAGAAGATTTGAATCTGTAGGGACACATGGTTGGGGAAAATTCGGTTTATGTGATTTACCAAAGAAAATGTGTTAGGAAGAAGGAGATGAGGTGCCCATAGAGTGTCAGCCATGATTATAAAATGTTTACCTGACCGTGAACTCTATACCAAAATTATAAGGAGAATTTGATGTGTTGTACCACCTGGAGGGATTTCCTAATTTGCTCAGAGATATAGAGTATGTTGTTGGAGAGTCTCATATGGGTATAGAGAGTTATATTGGGCTTAGGGAAGCAGAGAATAGGGCTGCACTAATGAAAAAGTTCTCACCATACACCTGAAGTCACCTGAAGCTAATGAAGTGGTCTGAGGATAAGTTCCTGTTTGAAATGGAAAGATCCAGACCCGAATCCCAGAGTATGTGGAAATCTAGTGACCGATTTGAGACAGAAGAGCAAACCTATTGATGAAGATGATATGGAAGAAGACCCAGAAGAGGATCCTAGAAGACATTGAATATGATGGTGAGAAAAGACCCTGAGTTTACTCAGAGGAATATGTTATGTCTTCAGATAAAGCTTGATAACACTAAGTTTAAGTAGAAAAAGCAATTGTGCTATTGTCTTATTATAGTAGTAGTATGTTATTATATTGAGGATCCCCCCTTTTCTCCCCCGCTCTATCCCCCTTCCTGATTATCCTTCCCACCGCGTAAACCTCTTAGTGCTATTTTGTTTAAGGAATGAGTGGCAAAGGGCCAGTGGAATTTAAGAAATTAGTGTTGTTAAATTATTTTCTAGAAAGGCATAAATAAAGCCAGTTACTTTAATTAAGTATGTTTCAGAAGGGGGGAAATTCCAAGGGGAATTTATTTTTATTCTAGTGCGTTATTTATATTAATGGTTGTGAAAAAAATCAAAAGAAGTGAATCAATTACTCTAAGGAAGTATATACTTACCTTATGAGGTAAATTGAGAATGTGTTTAGTGCTCAAGTAAAGTTTGTGTTCTTAACATAGAGTTAGACATAGTTATTAAAGTAAGGTTTTTCTTCTATAAAGGAGAAACAGAATGGATGAGGAAATGCAATCAGTTCATGAAGAGTCAGGCAATTGGCAACTGAGCATCAGCAGTAGCCGAAAGAGGAAAAACCAAGGAGTAGACCCGCTGGGAATTGTTTAAGAAAATTTCACAGAGTAAACCACAACTTATCAAGGTGAAAAACCTAACCCATCTGTTTTAGAGGATGGTTGAGAGGTTTAATAAGCTATTTGGTTCTTAGAGTGTCCAGAAGAGTTTAGGGTGAACCATGCGGTTACTATTTAGAGGAGAGCTGATCTGTGGTGGTCTCAAAATGAGGCTGTGCTTGGGCTTGCCTGGTTTTCAATGGACTTGTGTTCAGGAGCAAAATCCGTACACCACGTAATAAGTTTTTACCCTGTCTTTTTGCAAAAGCAGAAGGCGATTGAGTTCTTAGAGCTTTAGAATGGGGATTGTCTGTTACGGAGTATTATTCGAAGTTTATTGGAGTTATCTAGGTTGCTAAGGAAGCTGTAGCAACTGAGAAGTTGAAGGCTAGTCGTTTTGAGAGGGGATTGGACAATAGAATTCAGTGCAACTTGCTGGTCAAGTGTTTGAAACGCTTGATGAGTTGTATGAAGAGCGGCTCATTATTATGCTTTAGAACAAAAGAAGAAGGAGTTGCTCAAGGCAAATTCTGGGGAAAGAGGAAGGATGTTGGTGTGATTATCACCAAGATGGGATCACGGTGGATTAAGAGGTCTCGTTTAATAATTCGTCAAAGGGAAATAGGGGAAATTTGGTAGGACAGGAATGGTAATGTTTTAAAGGACAATCTGCTAATCAGGAATAATCGTGTGTATTTCTAAGAAGGCACTAACAATCATCCAGGAAAGCGATTGTGATGGGAATCTAGTTACTTGTCGCAAGTGCAACAAGTTGTCATGGGAGTACGAGTATTTCTAATGAGTAAGGGGAAGGAGGTCAAAGTCTCAATTCAAGGCAATTCTGCAGGAGGACAGCAAAGAGTTCCAAGGGAACATGGAGGAAGAGCTTCGCAGCAAGCTGGATTAAGAATGGAATGGCAATGGAGGGATCAGGCTAAGCTATCTAGTGCTAGGAAGCTGAATGTGATGGAAAGGAGTGAAGCTGATGCTAATAAGGATGTGATTACTGGTACTTTCTCTATTTCACTATCTACCTGTAAGGGGAAATTTTGTTTAATTCTGGTGCTACATATTCTTTCTATATCCACTAAGGTTTTGCAAAACTTAGAATCTGTTTTGGGAAAGTAGAATCCATAGATATTCCAATATGATTCCGTCAGGGAAGGTAGTGCAATGGTTTTAAGAGATATTTAGATGTGCCCATTATTTGAATTTGAAAGGGAGTTGAGTTAAGGCTATTTTAATTGAATTTGAATTGGGTTGACTTAGAAGTGATCTAGGGATGGATGGTTGAGTGAGTATAGGCTGGAGATATGTGTGGACACGCAGAAGATTCGTGTTTAAAAAAAGGGCAAAAAGGTGAGCTTTTGGAAGTCAGGAAGGCATAGCTGCAATAGAAATAGTGTCGATGATGAGATTTGCAGCATGTGAAGGGGGATTTCCAATTATTTGTGGAGTGTGAGGGATGTGGATGTTATGGAGAACTAAGCCGAAGCATCGAGGTAGGAGGGATTTCTGGACGTGTTACGGAAGAGATTCCGGGAACTGCAGCCGAGACGGGAAATCGATTGTACTATAGACTTGATGCCATTTACTGCGCCCATTTCCAAAGTACCTATAGGATGGCTCCTGCCGGAAATGAGCGACTTAAGGAGCACGTGCAGGATTTGTTGGAGAAGGGTTACATTCGGCCTAGTGCTTCACCTGGGGAGCACCAGTGTGTTGTGAAGAAGAAGATGGGGTATGAGGTTCTATGATTATAGGGAGTTTGAATAAGGTGACGCTCAGAAAACAAGGATCCTTGCCAAGGATAGATGAATTGTTGATCAAGTTGAAGGGAGCGAGTGTGTTTTCAAAGATGACTTGGTCAGGATAATCATCAATTAAGGATTGCCTAATGAGGAACATACCAAAGACGGCTTCGTACGAGGTATGGCACTTGAGTTTACGGTGAGCCGTTGGGTGACAAATGCGCAGCAATTTTATGGACTTAAGAATAGGTTTTTCAATCAATTTTGGATAAAGTTGTGGTAGTGTTTATTGATGATTATTTTGGGGTACTCAAAGTGTAGAGAGGAGCATGTGGAGAATTTAGGAAACAATTTGTCACGTAAGGGAAAAAATCAGTTGTATGCTAAGTCTCAAAATGTGAATTGTGGTTGGAAAGAGTGGCATTTTGGGGTCATTTTGTGTCCAAAGATGGAGTTGAGGTAGATCCCGCAAGATTGAAGCAGTGAAGGATGGCCTACACCTAGGAATGTGACTGATGTTCGAAGTTTCTTGGGTTAGCAGGTTATTACAGAAGGTTTGCTAAGGGATTTTTCGAGGATAGCTAAGCCAATGACATCTTGATGAAAAAGGGATTGAAGTTGTTTGGGATGATAAGGGTGAAGAAGCTTTCAAACTCTCAAGGAGCGTTTGATACGGCTCAGTTTTGACCTGCCAGATGGTAGTGAAGCCGTATGAGTTTATAGTTGATGCTTCGAAAAAGGTTTGGGATGTGGCTTAGCAAATAGAAAGATGATGCGTATGCATCAAACAATTGAGTTCAAAGCCATATGAGGTTAATTATCCCACTCAGATCTCGGGAGTTAGCAGCGATCGTGTTGGCATTGAAAATTGGAGGACAGTATTTGTATGGGAGATAAAGTGTAGATCTATACCGACCACAAGATTTTAAAGTACTTTTTCACTCAAAAGATCTAAATATGCGTCAAAGGAGATGGCTGAGTTGATTAAAGGACTATACCTAGATATTCAGTATAATGGAAGGAAAGGCGAATGTAGTAGCGGATGCTCTTAGTCGAAAGACGAGACATGGAGTGAATACTCTAGTAGTTGCTATGAGCTATGTAGAGAAATGGAAAGCTGAATTTAGAAATAGTAAAGGCGGAGCGTGGAAGGAATGCTTAGTCCCTTGCATCCAACCAAACGGTGGGGTTTGGTGGAGATAAAAGAGAATCAAGCCGGAGATGTGAAATTGGATAGAATAAAAAGAGAAAATCAAAGCAGGTAAGGCAGTGGACTTTCAAACATTAAGAGGATATGTTGAGAGCTTGTGTAATGGATTCAAGGAAGTGGGAGGATAGCTTGGATTTGATAGAATTGCATCTAATAATAGTTACAATGCAAGTATAGCATGGCACTTTTGAGGGCGTATAGGGAAGGAAATGTAGAAGTCCTTATGTTGGAATGACATAGTGAGACAGTTGATTTTAGGGCCTCAATAAGTGAGGATAATGCCAACAAAGTAAGAGGAATTCGAGCAAAAAAATGCAAACAGCACAAGATAGGCAAAATCCATGCCACAAAAGCGTAGAGAAGTCGAGTTTAAAGTTGGGATAAGGTGTTATTAAAAGTATCACCTATGAAAGGGTATTATGAGGTTTGGAAAGGAAGGAAGTTAAGTCCGAGTTACATTGGACTATGAGAATTACAGAGGATGGAAAAGTAGCTTATGAGCTAGCTTTACCATGGAAGCTTACCTATGAGGAAAGACGATAAAAATCCTTGATAGTAAAGTTCTGGTACTCGTAGAAAGCGTGGTCCATATAGTTAAAGTTTTATGGTTTAACCAAGAAGTGAGGAAGCAACTTGGGAAAGAAGAAGATAAGATGAGGAAAAAAAGTATCCAGGAGTTATTTCAGGTTAGTAGAGTTACGGGGACTTAACCGATTCTTAAGGGGGGTAGAGTGCGATAAAAACTTCGCGTTTTTTCCTTAAGTTTGCAAAATTTTTTTTAGTTCTTTTTATGTTTTAGCACAAGTTTTATGTTTTTGTTTCAAAGGTTTAGTAGTTGCATCAAGGAGTGTATAAAAAAGTTAAGAAGTGTCTAAATTTACAGCAACAAAGGCAAAAAGAATAAAAGTTATGAAAAAGTGCACAAAGTGCAAGTCTATCATCAATTCATACATTATTTCGTCAGTTTCGGGCCGAAACTTCGTTTAAGGGGGGAGACGGTCAATACCCCGAATTTTATACACGTATTAAAATTAAAATAGTATTTATACGTACATTTTTACGTATTTAAAGGAATAAAAGTATTTGAAAATAATTAATTTAAAGGAATTAATTAATTACGAGAGTTTTATTACTTTATGTTAAAAGAAATAAATTTTTATAAGGTAATAAAATAATTTTTATGAAGGTTTAAAATGTGTGAAAATATTTTGTAAGTTTTTAAAGTGTTTTTAATGGGTTGCCATGATTAGTTTAATTATGGGCCCAAAACGAATCCCACTTCAATTAGACCTTTTGGGATTTCCAAAACCAAATCTAAATCCTTTTGGGGCTTTAAATTACCCCCTTTTAAACCAAAAAAATCAGAATTTCCCAAGCAATTCAAGTTGGATTTCCAAAAGCAAAGAGGAGAACAAAAAAAAAAAAAAAAACAAACGAAGGGAGAAAGCGACGAGAAAAATACGTAAAATGTACGTATAAATACTATTTTAATTTTATAACGTGTATAAAATTTCGGGGTATTACAGGGGTGGACTGTAATACCCTATATTTTCACGTATTTTAAAGAGTTATTTTCGCATTTTATATGTATGTTTTTAATACTTTAATTGAGAAATTAAATTCAATAAAAATATTAAATAAAGGAAATTTTAATAAATTTTAATCAAGTAATTATTTTATGTTAATAAACAATATTTTATGTTTTATTAAATAATTTGAAAAGTTTCTAAAAATACAATTTTTAGAGTTTCCAATATTGTTTTAAAACAAGGGCATCAAAGTAATTTCAAACATTAAGGGGATTTACGTAATTGCACCAAATCCTACTTTGGGGCCTTTAAATACCCCTCAAAACCCCAAATTTTCAGATTTAAATTGCAACTTAGTGATTAGGATTCCAAAAAATTTTGAAAAAAAAAAAAGAAAGAGATTTTCAAACAAATAAAATGTCGGAACAAATTTCCAGAAAAAAACCGCAGCTCGCCGGTCTCCTTCCCCTTCGCCACCCCTTTCTCGCCGGCGCCTCCTTGTGCCGCCGATGCTGCAACCACCGACCACCTCTCCTCCCTTTTGTTTTGGTATAATTTTCGAAACTTCTAAAAAACATTTTCTTCTTCTCTTTTCTTTTTGATTCAATCTTGCAAATTCATGTTTATATTTATGATTAATCATGTTTCTATAGTCTTAATTACGTTTTTATAAAGTTATGAATTATTTTAAAGTATGAATTTATTTGTTGATCATGAAATTTTAAATTAGGGTTTATGAAATTATGAAATTCTTGATTTTAAGGTTTTTAATGATTTAAACTTCTATATTATGATCATGAATTGTTTTTGGGTGAATTTATGATGATTTTGTGAAGTTTAGATTGATTTTTAAAGGTTTTAAACATAAGTTATATTGCCGTCCAAATTTTGCAATCATGAAAATCAATAGAATAAATATTATGAACATGTTTTGTTTTATAAAAAAATATTTTAAAGCATGGATTTGATTCAGGATGTTGTTAGTGGATTATAAAAGAGTTTTATGATGAATTCATGATGTTTTTATGAGTTTTTAATGGGTTTTAGATAGATAAATAAAGCTGTAAATTTTTAGTAACACATATTTATGCCCAAAAAAAATAGCAACATGTGACATGGTAAGCAATAATTGTTTTTAATGCATCTAAGTATTGTATATTGATCCTAGAACATGACTTTAGTGTTTTATGATCAAAATATGATATTTAGAAGGGTTTAAGAGTGTCTTTAAGAAGGTTTACAAAGCTGCCATTTTTGGAAAATTACTGAAAATCAAGTATCTTGCAATAGAAAAATTAAAATAAAGTATGGAATTGAATAGAGACCATACGGGAAATGTTTTGGACAAGTTTCCAATGTAGAAAAATAGTTTAGAGTTGTTGTAGAACTTAGTCAACAAGGTTTTAATTTAGTTTCGGTTTCTCTATATAGGAAACTTCAATCTAGTTGACTTTTAGAAGTAGTGGCGAATCACCACTACAACACAAGGTTTGTAAGTACGAAAGACAAACATAGAAATTATAATTTATGCTTGGTTGATCTTATATGATATGTGGTTGTACTTGATTGGATTGTGAATTGACATGCCTGACAAGTTTTATTGGAAGTATGGTTTAATATTGTTTTGACATTCCACAATTATAGTAATATAAATTCTTCAAGGTTGAGTTGCAATGTTATAACTAGTTTAAAATTTGGCCAATAGCTTATTGAAGAAGAAAAGAAGTTATTTAAGTTGATTAGTTACTTAATCAACAAGAAAAGTAATTTTTGAATTTTTATTCAAATAGTTAATAGAAGTTAATGAGCAAATATATTTTTTTCATACATGTTGCCACTCACAGTTTATTGTGTGGTCAAGGGGCAAGGTATATAGTTAGCCAGTCACAAATAATGCGTGGTAAAGGAAGTTTAGTATAATTAAAGGACACACATAAGATGTTTTAGAATCACCATAAATTAAATATAATTAAAATGGCTTGCTTGATATTATGCATGTTTTATATGATGTTATATGTGAATCATAACATTGTTAAAATTGTAAGTCACGTAAAGTGAAGGAGGATACGCACNCCAGTCACAAATAATGCGTGGTAAAGGAAGTTTAGTATAATTAAAGGACACACATAAGATGTTTTAGAATCACCATAAATTAAATATAATTAAAATGGCTTGCTTGATATTATGCATGTTTTATATGATGTTATATGTGAATCATAACATTGTTAAAATTGTAAGTCACGTAAAGTGAAGGAGGATACGCACCAAACTCTTGGAACATATATACCTTGAGTATGAACAATGGGGGGAGTCGTATGGAACAGTGATCTATGACTTCTAATTGGAGTACAAGATGTTGTACTGTTTTATATTTTTAATGCGCTGGAATTCCGTCACTTTATGTGAAATAGGTAATACCTTCTTGGAGTTGCTCCTAAATTGGTGCCCAATAGGGCGAATTTTAAGAAAAAGGAACCCGTTCGATGCGACATCCGAAGTTTAAATGTAATAACAAATATGTTTAAGTTGAGTCTATGAACAGATGAAGAGTTGTCAATGGTAAGATGTATGTATGCATTATTTTTATTTTCTTTTGTTCATGTTGCATAGTCTTTAGTAGTTATGTACTCAGCTTTGCTGATTGTTTGATTTGTGTGCATAGCTTTGTCTTGGACTTGGCCCTACGATGACCCACTTGTTGGTGAGTAGTTGTCTTGAATAAGAAAAGGTATAGGTACAAGTGGGCATAAGTCATTCATGCTGGGTTGGAGTGAGAGTGCTTGCATTATAGTTTTCGTAGTTCTTAATTTATTTGCTTATGGAGTTATTTAACAATTATTGGATGTTGTTTTATTTTCGAAGTTGAAGTTTTTGGATTTTAAGGGCCATTAATATGGTTCTGAAATGTAATAAAGTTGTAAGTTGATTTTCTTTTGGTTTTTATTTGATTTTAGTTTGAGATTATTTTTCAAGGTTTAAGTTTTTAAATTGGTTTTGGTTTTTTAAGACTTTTGCTGTAGTACTTTGATAAATGCCTTAGCCGTTAACTAAGAAAACAATAATAAATATACTTCCTACTTAACTAAGAAAACCAAAGTATTACCGCCACCATGATAACGGTTAAGGCTTTTATCAAAGTACTACAACGAAAGTCTTTTATTTCAAAACAAAAATAAACTCAAAGAACTCTCAAACCAAAATCAAAATTAGAATGATAACCAAATTAAATCTTTAATACAAATCGGAACTGTATTTATGACCCTTAAAAACCAAATAACCTTTAAACATCAAAAATCCAAAAGTCAACAATAACAATAAGTAATTAGCAAGTCCGTACAAGATAAGGAAACTATAATGCAAGCGCCCAACACTCAATCCCAGCATGATTGACTATGCCCACCTGTACCTGGAGCCTTCTCTCTATTCTAGACAACTATTCACCATTGAAATGGCTCGTCGTAGGACCAAGTGATACGAATCAAGGTGATAACTTCGAAGGTTTGGTAATGGCTTCTAAAAATGACGCAAGTATGTGGGTAATAATAACTTATGGAGATTCAAGGCTTTTGGGATGTACAAAGTAATCATCATGGGTGTGTATAGTGACACACAAATTTAATTGATCATTTGAAGCAATGGAAAGAGTGGCCGATTAAGGGAATAAGATGGTTTTGCCTATGAGTTTTCTCCCACTTCACTTGATAGGGTTTTTCTCATTTTAGGCATTAACTTTCTCATTTCTTGAAGTGTCTTAATCTTCATTTACAGCCTTAAACACATGGAAAATGACTTCTTGAAGGTTTCTTGATTAAAAGATTGAATCGTGAAAGGTTTCATGAAGATTTGATGAAAAACACAAAAAATGCGCAAATTTGGATGTTGTGTCAATTTTGACGATTTTCCATATATTTTGGTAGATCATATTTTTGTGTAATTCTGGTTGTAATTTGTTGATTATCTTGTTTAGCAAGGTCTTATAAAGTTTGTTAGGATATTTTTTGTTTAGATATAGTTTGTTAGCTAGATGAGAATGACATGCCGTGCTGATGTAGCAATCTTATCTTGTGAGTCATAGATGAGTCACCAGGGTAGGACAATTTTCCCTATGTTTGTGCGTGTGTTTTGGATTAGTTTTGTTAGGATCTTGTTTATGGTTATGCCTATAAATATTCTTAACATTAGTTTGTAAATTTCAGATTATAGAGTTCAATAAACATTATTGTTTAAAGTTATATTTGTTTCCTACAAAACAAACCCAAAACCGAGTGTGAGAATTTTTCGAGTGTGAGGAAAATTCGAGCATATTTAGAGTTGGTGCTTAGGCTTTAGACTCTTGTGAGGATAATTTTAAGAATTGAGGGTGTGTAGCTTTAATCAATTCACAAAAATTATTCGACCTACATCGTTTTTCTTGGTGGTTTACTTTGGAGAAAACCGAACTAGTTACTTCACTTGTGTGGTTGGCGATTTCCTATCAATAATCACATCAACTTTTGGTGCTCTCATTGAGAGGATATTTATCCTCAAGGTTAGTGTATAATTTCATTATTTAAACAAGTGTAATCATGTTAGCTGATGAAGTGAATACTCCTAAGTTTTCTACTGAAGAATTGCGCAAACACATATAGGAGTTGAAGGCTATGTTTGAGGCCACCATGAAAGATTTTGCCGAGGGATTGAATTCACCTAGCAAATCTAAGGACGGAAGAAAAGGGGAGTCAAGTTCTAGTTCTGGTGATGAGCAATCAAGCTCAAGAAGTGCTCGTAAACCCAAAAAGAAGTACTCATCAAGTTCTAGCAATGACGAACCTATGAGTAGGCGCAAAAAGAAGGATAGGTCTAAGGATGATGATCGAAATCTTAAGCTACATATTCCTGAATTCAGTGGAAGTCTAGATCCTGAAAAGTTCTTCGATTGGCTAAGAAGAATTAAACGAATTTTCAAATATAAGGAGTATGATGATCGAAAATCATATAAAGTTGTAGAACTGAAGTTAACTAGCTTAGCTAGTTTATGGCTTGAAGGTACGCAAAGGAAAAGGAGGAAGGATGGGAAGTCTAAAGTATCTACTTGGACGAAACTAAAGAAAGGGATTAGGAGACGTTTTGTTCCTCGGATTACGAGCAGGGCAATTCCATAAAGATGCATACATTGAAGCAGGATCGAAAATCAGTTGAAGAATATACATCTAAATTTCTCAACTTGATTACCATCTGCGATCTAGAAGAAAAGGAGGATCATCAAGTTGCTCGTTATGTTGCAGACCTAGATGAAAGAATTAGAGAGAAGGTGGAATTACAACCATACTGGACTTTTGATGAGGTTTGCAAGGTTGCATCTACAGTTGAGAAGCAATTTTCGAAAAAAACAGTCACTTTTTCGAAACCTTTTGTAAAGAAGGAAGGTGCCGTTGTTCCTCACAAGCAAAATTTTGATTCCACCTCTAAACCTCCNGATGTATGTCAGAAAGCAAAGGCATCCGTATATTAAGGATAAAGGCTCTTCTACTAAACCTCTAAACCCTGATCAGCGTACATGCTTCAAGTGCAATGGTCACGGTCATATTCAGAAAGATTGTCCACATTCAAGAGTTCATACTACTCGAAATATGGCGGATGATGTAGACTTTGAAGAAGCGGAGAATGAACATCAACAACAAGAAGATGGCGTGATTTATGACACTCAAGGAGAAGATATTGAAGAAATTACTCCTGAAGTGGATGGCCAGAGTCTAGTTCTCAGAAGGTTTTTGCAATCCAAAGTTGCGCCACCCACAGAGAACCAAACACAAAAGATTTTTGTCACCAGGTGCAATGTTCTAGGAAGGTTGTGTGATCTAATCATTGATTCAGGTAGTTGCACTAATGTGTTCTCTACTGTATTGATTAACAAACTGGAGATTCCTACCACTGAACATCCTCAGCCTTACAAATGACATTGGCTCAGCAATATAAGTGATGTCAAAGTGAATGAACAAGCTATGGTTAGTTTTAAGATTGGTAATTTCGATGATCAAGTGCTTTGTGATGTATGTCCTATGGATGCGCGTCATATATTGCTTGGAAGACCATGGCAGTATGATAGATCTGTACAGTTTGATGGTAGAACAAATATATACATCATTAGAAAACAAGCACAAGGTAAACTAGTTGTATTGAAACCATTAGAAGGCTCGAAATTTTCNGGCTCGAAATTTTCGAAATATGTGAGCAACAAAAAGGGTGTTTTGTTGATTGATGAGAAGGATATGGTGCAAGAGGTGAAGAATTATGAGAAGTTCTATGTGTTGATGGGTAAGGAAGTGCAAGAGAAAGCAACGAGCATCCCTCGTGAGTTGCGCCCCATATTGCACAAATTTCAAGATATATTTCTTGATGAATTGCCACCAGGGTTACCACCAATCAGATAAATTGAACATCAGATTGACTTGGTTCCTGGAGCATAGATTCCTAACAAACCAGCTTACAGGTGCAATCCAGAAGAAACTAAGGAGATTCAACATCAGATTGAAGAATTAATGGCAAGAGGGTATGTCAAGGAGAGTATGAGTGCATGTGCGGTGCCAACGTTGATTGTTCCTATGAAGGATGGATCATGGAGGATGTGCATTGATTCTAGAGTTGTGAACAACATCACCATCAAATACAGGTTTCCTATTCCTCGTCTAGATGATTTATTAGATGAATTATTTGGTTCAGAAGTGTTTACTAAGATTGATTTGAGGAGTGGTTATCATCAAATTCGAATGAAAGAGGGTGATGAATGGAAGACATGGTTCAAAACCAAGGTAGGTCTCTATGAATGGTTAGTTATGCCTTTTGGTCTTACTAATGCTCCTAGTACTTTTATGAGACTAATGAATGAAGTTTTGAAGCCTTTCATTGGCAAGTTTGTGGTTGTATATTTGGATGATATACTGGTGTATAGTGCAAGTGTTGAAGATCATATGCAGCATCAAAGAGAAGTGTTCGAAACTTTGAGGAGGCAGAAGTTCTATGGTAAGTTCGAAAAGTGCTCGTTCATGGTAACTAGTGTGACTTTTCTAGGCTATGTTGTTTCTAAGGATGGTGTTTCAGTTGATCCTTCAAAAGTTGAAGATATTAAAACATGGCCAGTTCCATAATCTATGACTGAGGTATGTGCTTTCCATGGTTTAGCTTCTTTCTATAGAAGATTTGTGAATAATTTCTCTTCTGTAGTAGCTCCTATAACTGAGTGTGTAAGAAGAACAAAGAGAAGTTTGAATGGACTGAAGATGCGCAAAAGGCATTCGAATTGGTGAAAAAGTTTCATTGTCAAGCTCCTATTCTAGCCTTACTAGACTTTTCGAATCCTTTTAAAGTTGAGACAGATGCCAATGGCGTGGGAATTGCGTTGGATTGGTGCAGTGTTGGGTTCAGGTAAGCGTCCTATCTTATTTTAGTGAATTGAATGGACAAGACTGAATTATCTCTAACTCTTATGACAAGGAATTCTATGTTATATATTTGGCAACAGAACATATTCGGATGTTGAAACGTAAGTTGTGACTACATTGATCTTATATGCGACCAAGTCACTTTATATTGCACAGTTTTGTCATAACTCTGAACATATTCTGTGGCCACAAACTCAATCTAAGACATAGAACTAGTGAGGTTGAATTTTTTACTATCTTTTTCACTTTTCAAGTAAATATAAAGAAGGCAAACTAATGTGGTTGCGTGATGCTCTGTTCAAGGAGGTATGCCTTAATCTGGTGTTCTTAATTTCAATTGCTTTGGATGTGGAGCTAATTACCAATATTCATGAACATAGAATGGGACGATTTTGGTCCTATCTAATTTACCAAATTATCATCGAATGGTTAATGGGATCTTTATGTTGCGGTCATGATGGAATTCTCATTAGGGAATCTACTTTGCTCCCTGTGTGTATATTTGTGATTTGCCTCGTCAGAGGGCTGACATGGGGTGTGAATCTGACGGGCCAGTTTTTGCCATTAAAAAAACATTGACAATCATGAGTCAGGAACATTTCTATGGCCTATGACGGCAGATGTTAAGTAGTTATCTCATAGTGTGATGTATGTCAAAAGCAAAGGCATCCGTATATTAAGGATAAGGGCTCTTCTACTAAACCTCTAAACCCTGATCAGCGTACATGCTTCAAGTGCAATGTCCGTACCATATTCAGAAAATTGTCCACCATTCAAAGAGTTTCATACTACTCGAATTATGGGCGGATGATGTAGATCTTTTGACAGAAGCGAGAATGAAACATCACACAAGAAATGGCGTGATTATGACACTCAGGAAAGAATTGAAGAAATTACTCCTGAAGTGGATGGCCAGAGTCTAGTTCTAAGAAGGTTTTTGCAATCCAAAGATTCGCACACCCCAAGAAACCAAACAAAAAAGATTTTTGTCACCAGGTGCAGTGTTCTAGGAAGGTTGTGTGTATCTAATATTGATTCAGGTATGTTGCTACTAGCTGTTCTCTACTGTATGATTAACAAACTGGAGATTCCTACCACTGAACATCCTCAGCCTTACAATAACATTGGCTCAGCATATAAGTGATGTCAAAGTGAATGAACAGCTATGGTTAGTTTTAAGATTGGGTAATCGATGATCAAGTGCGTTGTGATGTATGTCCTATGGATCGCTCAGTATATTGCTTGGAAGACCATGCAGTATGATAGACTGTACATGTTATGATGGTAAGAACACATATATACATCATTGAAACAAAGCACAAGAACCAGTTTGATGTTTGAAACCTTTAAGTAGCTCGAAATTTTCGAAATCTGTGCAGCAACAAAATGGGGTGTTTTGTTGATTGATGATGAAAGGATAGTGGGCAATCAGGTGAAGATATATGAGAAGCTTCGTTGTTTATGGTTAAGTAGAAGTCAAGAGAAAGCACGAGCATCCCTCGTGAGTTGCGCCCCTTATTGTACAAATTTCAGAATATATTTCTTGATGATTGCCACCAGGTTGCCACCAATCTAATAAATTGAACATCAATTGACTTGGTTCCTGGAGCATGGATTCCTAAAACCAGCTTACAGGTGCAATCCAGAGAAACTAAGGAGATTCAACATCATATTGAGAATTAATGGCAGAGGTATGTCAAGGAGAGTATGAGTGCATGTGCGGTGCCAACGTTGATTGTTCCTATGAAGGATGGATCAGTGATGATGTGCATTGATTCTAGAGTTTTGAACACATCACCATCAAATACAGGTTTCCTATTCCTCGTCTGATTATTTATTAGATAATATTTGGTTCAGAAGTGTTTACTAAATGATTTGAGGAGTGTTATCATCAAATCGAATGAAAGAGGGAGAATGGAAGACATGGTTCAAAACCAGGTAGGTCTCTATGAATGGTTAGTTTGCCTTTTGTCTTACTACACTCCTAGTACTTGTAATGAGACTAATGAATAAGTGTTTGAAGCCTTTCATTGGCAAGTTTGTGGTTGTATATTTGGATGAATACTGGTGTATAGTGCAGTGTTTGAGATCATATGCAGCATCAAAGAGAATTTCGAAACTTTGAGGAGGCAGAATTTCTATGGTAATCTCGAAAAGTGCTCGTTCATGTGTAACTAGTGTGACTTTTCTAGGCTACGTTTTTCTAAGGATGGTGTTTCAGTTGATCCTTCAAAAGTTGTAAGATTAAAACATGGGCCAGTTCCTAATCTAGTGACTGAGGTATGTGCTTCCATGGTTTAGCTTCTTTCTCATAGAAGATTTGTGAAATTTCTCTTCTTAGTAGCTCCTATCACTGATGTGTAAGAAGAACAAAGAGAAGTTTGAATGGACTGAAGATGCGCAAAGGCATTCGAATTGGTGAAGAAGTTTCATTGTCAATCTCCTATTCTAGCCTTACTAGACTTTTCGAATCCTTTTGAAGGTTGAGACAGATGCCAATGGCGTGGGAATGGTGGTGCATGGTTGGTTCAAGGTAAGCGTCCTATAGCTTATTTTTAGTTGAGAAAATTGAATGGAGCAAGACTGAATTACTCTACGTAGTGACAAGGAATTCTATTTATATATGTTCGAGCATTGGATCATTGGATTCATTATAGCGACCAAGTCACTTATATTGCATTTTGATCATGAGCTCTGAAGCATATCTGTGGCCAACATAAACTCAATCTAAGACATGCTAAGTGGGTTGAATTTTTACTATCTTTTCACTTTTCATCAAATATAAAGAAGCATCTAATGGTGTGTGCTGATGCTCTGCAAGGAGGTAATGCTTAATTGGTGTTCTTAATTCAATTGCTTGGTGGGGAGCTAAATCACATAATTAGAACAAGATGGCGATTTGGTCCATCTATTTCCAAATACGAATGGGTTAATGGGTATCTATGTGCTGCATGAGGGATTCTCATTCAAGGGGAATCATACTTTGCACCCTAATGTAGTATTTTGTTGCTTTGTCAGAGGGGCCATTGGGGTGGAATTGCAGGTCATTTGGCATTAAAAAAACATTGACAAATGCTGCAGGAACTGTCAGCTATGTTGGCCTAGAATGACTGCAGATGTTGAAGTAGGTTATCTCATAGGGTGATGTGTATGTCAGAATAGCAAAGCGCATCCGTTATTAAGGAGAAATGCTCGTCGACTAACCTCTAAAAACCCTGGATCATGCGTAACATGCTTCAAGTGTCAATGGTTCACGGTCATATTCAATAAGGATTCGCACATTCAAGAGGTCATACACTAACGAAAATGGCGGATAGGAGTAGACGGTTTGAAGGAAGCGGAGAATGCAACATCAACACAAGAGATGGCGTGATTTATGACCGTCAAGGAAAGATCTTGAAGAAATTACCCTGAAGTGGATGGCCAGAGTCTATTTCTAAGAGTGTTTTTGCAATCCAAAGTTGCGCCACCCACGAGAACCAAACACAAAGATTTTTGTCATCCATAGGTGCATGTTCTACTGGAAGGTTGTGGTGATCTAATCATTGATCAGGTATTGCACTAATGTGTTCTCTACTGTATTGATATACAACTGGAAGATTACCACTGACATCCTCATGCCTTACAAATGACTTGGCTCAGCACTATAAGTGATTCAAAGTGAATGAACAGCTATGAGTTTAGTTTTAAGATGGTACATTTCGATGATCAGTGACTTTGTGCAGTAGG
>PYUH01001130.1:1750-77501 GCA_016808085.1 Suaeda aralocaspica | reverse complement strand
CGGGTTGATAGTCAAGGGAACAACTATGTGACCATCTAGTCGATGCATCGATTAACAACCTAATATTAAAAAAAAACTATCTAAATGGCATCCGACAACGGATGGATGTATTGGTCCCCCATATGTCCCTTGTATACGTTTAAGGAAAGAATTAGATTCATAAGAAAATTGTTTCACTGGTGAGCCGAATGAATCAACCTTACCTTGGGAGCAGCAGCAACAAAATAATTCATTTGAAGTAATCTGCTGGCTCTGTCAAGAATGTCCATGTGAATTTTCAATTATTTTTTTTCGCATCTGATGAACCGGGAATGGCCCTATAACCGGTTCAGTTGCCAAACTAAAAGCTCCTGACTGTAACTTCTAAAAACTTTCTGGTTACAATAGCATTGTCTATCTCAATAACTTTAATCTGTTGTGTAGTACAACCAGTGGGGGCAGAGTAGATAATCTCCTCCAAAACCTGCTGTAATTGTGCCTTGGGTTTATACTCGTAATTTGAAGGAATTCATTTTCCTCACTATTGTCTCAATATGGTAAATCCGTTCTTGGAACCGATGATGCTTTAAAACTCAATACTCCTAAATGTTTTTCCTTGAAGAACGTATGGGGAGACAAAAGCAACATAAACAACAATTTTCGAGATTTTTGTTCCCATAGGCATCAATATAGTTGTTATCCTTTCCTTCCGGAGCGCTTCAAAATGTTTTGCAACTACCGTATATAGTATCACACTTATATTATTCATCTCAGCAATTGAGAAAAAATATCTCTTTATTGTTTAAAGTATTGTTATGAGTAGTTTGCAACATCAGCTAGACATATTTCTTACATTTTTTTCTTTCCTTCACCTTTTTACATTATGTTAATTGAGCTGGAGAGATATCTGTTTTCAAATGAAAAAATAGAACAAAAGTAAATAACCATATCCTAAAATATCCAAATAATTCCAAAGACGAAAATAAGATTAAAGTAACAAAGTCTTAAAGCCACAAAAACAAACTATTAAAACTATCAGTTCATGGCATAAAATAAAACAAAGCCCAAGTAAATAACAAAATTATTCCCTACCTAAATATGAATGTAAACACTACATAAATTTTATTTGTAATAGACATAGTTATATGACTTAATTATTCCCCTTTCGGGTGGTGAAGCAAATCGGCAGAAACCAAACTCCAGTTGTTTCGTCATCAACCATATAAATCAACAATCAACTTCGCCATCTTCGCATATACCAAGCGTTTAGTCTCCACTTTCTTTTTCCTTTTCTTTTTTCAGAGACTGCTGAATATAAAAGGTCACCAAGATGCTTTGGTGTACGACAATATACGAGACACAGTGGCCCTTCTCCTCCCACAACGGTAGTACATAGTCTCACTTTAGCTTCTAATGCTTTTTACTACCATCCTCATTGTCCCACTTCCGGTGAGAATAGAGTTTTTTGAAATGACCACCTCTACCTCTATAATACCACGAACCTTTTCTGCGGCCATGACTTCCACACACGACCTCGACCACTGCTGCTGGCAGGGCCTCTATTGTTAATCGTTATCCCTTGTGGGGATGCAGCATTCCACTTCAGGAGGAATGCGGTGAGAGCCAGTTGGCCGTGATCATGAATTTCAATAAGAAAGCTCATCATTGGTTCAGCCACTAGAAGACAAGATATCAATTCAGATATTTTTTAAAGCCCTTTCACGATATTGTTTACTCAATAAGAGATATCTGTGAAAGTGGATATGTCTTTTCCAACATATCATATCAGTATTTTTCTCCACTAAATATTAGTTTAGAAGTGATTCTAACATGGCTGAGTTATACTACTTACTGATTAAAATCTTTTAATCTTAATTAAGCATTCTAACGAGCTGGGAGGGAAACAGTTTTCTGGGGTCGTACCTTCCTTTAAATTATTTCCCAAGCCAACCATGGGCTCTTTCCACAGTAAATCATGTCAGTCTTAAGAGGGCCTCATGAAGGTGATGGTGAAGGAAATCAAGCTTTAGCTTGTCTTGACTGTTTTTTGATTCTTTCCTGCTTCTGCTAGTTTTTCCAAGACCTTTTGCATCTAGATGAATTTCAGCTCTAATACCAGACAAATAATTTCTTCCCGTAATATTCAAGGGCCGCAAATCAAGTTTTGCTAGGTTTGACATAATTACTATATCAAAAAATATTGCAAATCAGAAACTTTTATATAAATAATAAAATACTATATGCCACGAATCGATGAAAATTGAGTAAAAAAAAAATTAATGACAATTTGTTGGATTTGTATATGACAAGCGAGTATTACTTAATATGATATATAGTACTATAAAAATTGATGAACACTTATGAGTCATATCTAGGATGCAGGATATATTATTAGAGAGAGCCAAGGACAATGACGTTTGTTAATCCATTAGTTTAGTCTGCCTCAACGAAACCATAACAATTAGGGGTAAGTGATAATTGGGCGGTATATACTAAGGATTTTATATGAAAATACTAACTCAATAATTTATTTCAAAACGTCTATGTGGTATTGAAACCACAAAACGTGTATTGAAAATTACCATAGATTTTGGGAACAACAAATTAGACCATTATTTGAAGCTAAAATTATTAGCTCACGGAAAGAATTCAATATTTGTCACTATCAAGATATAGTAGTGTGATTGTCTGACTTTACCTCAAGTTAAAATAATCATTCAATAATTTAGATTCAACCACATGAAAAACATCAACCAAAAAAATAGTAACAAAACTAATCAATTCCATTATAAATTGAACTTTAATTAAGCAAGTTTCAAAGTCCATATATCATCATATATAAATATCAACAAATGAGTAAAGAAATAACAACAATATAATACACGGAGTACTAATCAATTTCATTGCTATGCGTCAAACACAAATTGTAACAAAACTATCAATCAGACTTCAATTAACTCAGAACAAAAATCCCAAATCATTAAAACACAATCTTGTAAAGTAATCCTATGACAAATAGCCCATATTCTATCCTGTGGTACGTACAGTGAGCACACCAAAAGTAATTATTATTATATAACAGATTTAATATTAATTCTTGGGAAGGTATTGGTCAGTCGAATCAACCAAAAGTCGAATCCAATCATCAGATGACCAGCTCATATGTACAATCTTCTTGATTGTGTAAAACTGTTGGACTTATGTAAAATGTGTTTCACTTATGCAAAATATGCTTTAATTTATAATGATAAAGATTCAACACTTGTCTATTATTCGAATTATATTGCCTACTATTTTCCTAATTATTCTGAAATTATTTGCCTACTATTTTGCTTAATATATCTCAAGCTATTTTGCCTATTATTTGCTAATATTATTTTGAAAATTCGATTTATCACACTGGAATTACTATGCTAAGAACTTTTATTTTGCAGTCAAAATTCCGCTTTAACATACCAATTATTTGCTAATAACTGATTATTAGCACTCGAATTATGAGCCAAAATGCAAGTTATTCAATTTTGAAATAATAATTTCAGAATAATAGTTAAAATAACTTGTCAGAATAATAACATCATAGAAAATTCAGAATAATAATTAAAAAAAAATCGATTTCAACACTCGTATAATGTCTTCGTGATTTTCGTGAGGCAATTGTTTGTTATTGTGTGAGTTGTGTGAATATAATTACCAAAAAAATAATGCCAAATTATTTTTTCTTAATTTAAAGTCATTATATAATGGGTGTGAAAAGTTTATAGTAATAAAAATATTAAGGCACATATATAGTCAATCGACTACTAAAAATATATGTGAATGCTTATATATTTATATAATTCATATAATGGTGTTGGTTGACGTTATCAGCATATATAATAACCAAGGATATAAAACAGATCAATATATAAGAGGATAACTAAAAAATACAGAGGATATAAGATCAATTTAGCAAGGTATTATAATATCAGCTCTACATTAACAGATCAATACTTAACGTGTATGAATACTTATATTAAAAAAGAATTAGTTTAGAATATAAACAAACTGTAATTATACTGGGGAATACGTGTATTATTATTGTTTAACAGATCAATATTTTTAACAGATCAATTAATTGCTTTGGTAACCAATTTATGTGCGGTTTTGACGTTTATGGGGTTATACTATGGGGTTTTCTCCTTATATGGCAAAGCACTATTAAAAAAAATAAGTTAATGTATGAATATACTAACCTCTTTTGCTTTGGTAATGCCTTTAATTATATATGCTCAGCCTACAAGAGGATCGTGCTGATAACGTGTTATAAACTAGAGTTTTAGTAGAGAGTGTTTGTGGGGAGGAGAATTGATCTGTTTTCTTATTCAGTACCAAATATATATATACAAGCATAAACTAGGGTTTCCTGTAGAATAAACCCTAGTATCCAGAACATTCTAGATCATACCTAAGGGGTATAATGGACATCCATAAAATAATAATATTTTATAACATAATTATTGATTTTTTTGAATTTATTTTCTTTCTTATTTTGTCATTTTACTTATGAATGTATAATTTCTTTTTCCTTTCCATTTTTTGTCATTTTATTTATTAATGTATAATTAATTATTTTTTTCCTTCCACTTTATTTATAAAGCCAACAAATCAATGTACAGTTATTATTTTTTTTTTTCAAAAAAAGATAATTTTTTTTATATTATAATTTATATAAGAGCATTTTTAAGCTTTGTATGACTTATACACATGTTCATACATATATATTTTTTTTTTTTTTGGTATTATAATACGAATTCAATATAAGAGTAAAAAATATTATATAAGCATAACTTAGCAAGTAAAACATGGGTTTTCAATTGTAAAATATAGAAGGTCAAAGTAATCCAAAATTTACTCCTAGCAATTACTTACTAATATTAACAAAAACAACCACTAGTATTACTACATCATCATCTCCTCAATTAGATTAATCAACAATAAAAAAGTGCACAAAATCTATTACATTAGAACTCAAAACTCCTAGTTATCCTCCTCAAGCATCATATCAACCAAGTAGGCCTTTCTTTCCTCCGGGGGGCAACCAAAAAGCTCACGAATTCTTGATTGCTTTGCATTTAAGAATCTATACGCTTTGCGACGACTACTTGAATCAAGATCCATCCTAGTCAGCTCGTCAAACACTTCTTGTGGTGAGTAGACTTGTGCACGACCTCGCTCGACAATGATATTACCCTCTCGTAGAGCTTCAGCCACATTGTCTAAACCTTCTTTTATAGAAGACAGCTCGTCGATAAACATTTCTCCAACTTTTCTTTTCTTCCCTTTTGTGACATTTGATGAATCACTTGAATCAGTTGGTTGCGGATGCTCTTCGATACTCTCATCTACCTTGTCCGTACTTGATTCACCAATAGCCTTGAGTTTCTTTTCTTTAGCGGTAGAAGCAAGGTCACCAGTTGCTCTATCCTTTGAATACAACTTTGAAAGTAAATCGTAGTGATGGAAACATGATTTTTTCCACTTAGCAGCCTCTGGTTTTTTCTGAAAACAGCAAAATACAATCTCAGAAATCAACATCTTTAACACAACAGCATCACAGAAGCAAGACTAGGCCAACAATCGAAGAAGAGGCAACTGAACTAAACATTACTCAGCAGAATACAACAACCCAGATTATAAGAAAAGAAAAAGAAAAGAAGTTAAATAAGATTAACACTATGACCCAACCGCTTTAGCTGATCAATCCTAGTGGTCAAAGTTTATACAATTGCTTCTTAGTGGTGCACTGTAGACACTGCCTAACAACTTATATCCCTCATGTAGTGTGTAATATGTAATACAAAGCTCAAGTATGTTAGCCACATCATACTCTTAAATTAAATCACAATAAGACAATGTTGATGTAGGGGAACAAGATCAGAGCCTGCGAACCATAATGATAAGGTGTTAACCTTTTCCTAGGTGGTCTATACTCAAAATCAGAATATGTATTCAAAATCAGAATACACAGCTACTATACTCTGAGTACTCAAAATCAGAATACGTGTTAACAAGATCACAATATACTCTGAGTACTATACTCAAAATCAGAACCAAGACCACCAGGACAATACACACATATATTTCCCGTAGTTGCTATATGCGGACATTTATGTGGCTTCGACATCACAGCTACCACCGCTATTCCCGGATTAAGATTAAGCAACTAAAATTAAGCTAACATACCTCAATTAGATCGTTCCAAACTTCTTCCTCATTCTCAAACATCTTTGTTTCTTCATTCCAACCCCATCCACTTGCATTGAAAAGGTCATGGACTTCACTGAAATTAGCTTTTATCGTCTTAAGACGATTCTTCAAATTGTCTTTGGTTAATGGGTGACCAAACTTTTCGGTGCATACTTTTAACACATTCTCATATGCCTTAGAAGTGAAGGTACCATCTACTCGATTTCCACATATCTCCTCAACAATCAAGGCTTCTAAGAACACCTTGTCCATTTGTGTAGTCCACCTGAGTGAATTGGATGGCTTTGCATCTAAGCCTTTTTTCCCCATCTATGTAAAAAAAACATCATTATAAGCACAAGTATAAGCACAGTATTGGAAAGCAAAAAAATCGTGATAGTCAAAAGCAAATTTATCAACTACAATACTTCTTAGCAGGCATTAAAATAAAAAGAAATACAACGTACTCACTTTGCATTAAAGTACATAATCTTCCCACATTTGGGAGGCAATACTATCTCGTATTTTAGACCCTTCCTTAGAATCTTCTTCTCTAGAAACCGTGTCACACCCCTCATCGTCAGCCTCTAATAACTCATTATCCACCTCATCAATGAGGCTTTGATCGGGATCAACTCCCACAAGAAAATTGTGCAGTATGCAACAAGCAATAATTATATCAGTCTGAGTTCTAATAGAATATTGGGGCTCATTAGCTCCTCCAATAATTCCAAAGCGTCTTTTCAGAACTCCAAATGCTCTCTCAATCGCATTTCGTAAAGAGGCATGCCGATGGTTGAAAAGTTCTTGAGAGTTTTCAGGACCTCGAGCTGAGTATTCCTTGAGATGATATCTTACACCTCTATAAGGTGTAATGAGAGAAGTCTTTAACATATACCCAGCATCACCAAGGTAATACTTGCCTTGAGGAATCACCAATTTGTCCTTTCTAGTTAAAGCATTCTTAAAAACCCTAGAATGAACTTGAGATCGAATGAACATGCAGCTAGAACATTTTGAGAAGGAAAAGATTTTCTCCCACGATATTTACGAGCATTAGCACTAGCAACCTTAACCCTTATATGTGTCCCATCAATTGCACCAATACAATCCTTGAAATAGGGGAAAAATCGAATATCACTCAAAATTTCTGGACAAACTTCCTCCAAACCACTAGGTTGCTTAAGAAACTTATCCTCCATTGATATGATGGCTTTCAAAACTCGATGAAAATGTCGACTTATAGTTTCACCAGAACGCTTAAAAAAGGTACTTAAAGTACAATTTCTAGCGTTATGTCCTAAAATATAAAGACATTTTGCCACTTGTTCCTCCACAGACGACCTCCGTGTATCCGACAAATATCCACCATCCCTCAAAAGTTTACAAAAAATAACAAAACTTTCAGGACTCATACGCAATAAACTTCGACAAGGTCTAGGTGCTTTTAAATCATTCATAAGCTCATTGCGTCTCCTCTCCCTCACCATATAGTCTTCTAAACTAGTTTCACGAGTCAATCTTCTCAACCTAAATTGTTGATATGATCTAATCAAACACATAGCATACACAACATAGCTAACCACTTGAATAATGGCTTCACGACGTTTCCTTTCCCATATAGTGTCCACATTGTGGTCATTTTCCACTTCACATCCCTCTCCATCAATAATGTCAATCATAGTATCCTCTATACCATCCGCCATTTGTAATACCAATATATTAATGTCATTAATAAACATAAAAACTTTAACAAATTTTAGGAAACAAAGCCACTAGAATATGTATTCAAACAAGAAGCATATTATGAAATAGTGCTATAAGAAGCATAACATTAGCAATTAGGCCTATTTTTATGTAGTTAGATCACAACTCACACTATTTCAAAATAAAGAGGGCACATTACATTTCATAAATTATCCCAATTATCAACTATCTTCCAAAAGATAAGTGACATATAAAACCACATTTTGAGAGAGCAAAGCATAATAGTAGCATAACAGTAGCATAGTTATAAATTAAGCCTATCTTAATAACAAAGTTATCTTAATAACATACTGCTGCAAATTAACAAAGTAGATTCAATGAGTACATGGTGTACCTAAAGTCCTCTAGCCATTGCACCTACATGTAGAGAAAAAACAAATATGCAGAGAAAAAGGTAAAAAATCAACAAACCAGCAACATAGAAAAAGATGTATAGCAAATCAAATCAATAATGCAGAGCAACGATTCATCAAAAATCAACTAATGCTTGTAGATAAGTAAACAACGTACATCTTCACATGCAAAAAGTAAGGCCAAATACATATCAATTACTGCATTTTCAATTACCGCATCTTGTACATCTTGTAGATAAGAGAACAACCTTGTAATCTTGTAGTCAAGTTGATATTGCTGTTTAATTACCACATTTTCATTCCAAATACATATCATTTACATTAACAAATACGAAGCATATCGCACAATTTAACAACCAACATAACTAGAATTGCATTAAATTAAACAAACAAAAGAACAAGATCGATTTGGCAAATATCATTTCATTTCATATAACCATTCAATTTCGCAATTACATAAACGAAATCGATTAAAATCCTCTCAAGTAAATCGCTAACCACGCAAATTAAAGAACTAATTGTAATAGTAAGTTAAATAACACAAATCAAATGAATAGATCGAAAGTATACCTTAATTGATGTAAAACTTAGCGAATTAAAATTGAATTTGAAGAAGTTCACAAATTTGGGGAAAAAGTTAGGGTTTGAATTTGGGGAAAATTTGGATGAGAGATGAGAAGAGAAAAAGATAAAATGTCGACATTCAGAAAAAATGGGGAGGAGAGAGAAAATGGTGAGTAAAAAATATTTTAAATATAGGGGCAAAATTGACTTTTCACAACTCAAGATAAAAATCAGAATATTTTCCTTCCAAATCTTCTCAATTTTGAGAAGATTTGTTGTTTAAAACAGAAGAAAGAATAAAATCCCTCCATTTCTCTCCATCCTAATTTCCTCTCCTCCCACATGTGCTATCCAAAGGGAGGAAAATACCTCCCTTCCTCTCCCTTCCCTTCTTTTCCCTCCTTTTTAAGGTAACCAGACAAGCTGTTAATGTGAGACCTATTATTAAACTTTTAACAACAACCATTCACAATTTTCCAATCCTCCAAAACCTCCAACAAATGCAAAACAACAACAAAACAACTCCTCAACTCCCCCAAGTCAAGCTTGGGCATATATCAAATGGTTAGAATAAGGCCAATTAAGGTTGTAATGTGGTTAAAATGCAAATGAAGGGTAAAAAGCTCAAAATAAGGACCAATGGAAAATTTGTGAAGGAATGCTTAAAATCTGAAAGCTCCTAAAAGAAATGAATGCCTTTTATCATTCGCGACATGTAACATACCAAAGCCAAACTACTAGAGTCAAAAGCCAAAACGTGGATCATACATGCACCAGGAACTAAGCACACATGAAAAGAAATAAGCATATAATAATGTATGCTGCTCAAATCCTCCCGTTAACACAGTTCAAGTCTCTACTCTACACATGGATACAGTGGCAAGATTAGAAACTGTTTCAAGCTAAGTCAAGTTCAAGTCCAAGTTGGCAATTCCCAAAACATAACTCATCACATGCCCAAATCAATCAAAAACATTTGTAAATAAATAACGGGGCACAAGGAAGTCACCATTCACAAAGTTTCATCAAACCATTCAATCAATCAATCAACTAAAGCTAACTACCAAAAAAGCAAAATAAAAATCTAAACTATGAAAGCAATACATTTTTTTGGTCATATGTAAACTCCTACTTCTAACAAGTAGTACAAACCATATGACTATTCTAAGAAAGCAATAAAAACTAAACTAAGAAAGCAATAAAATTACCTCCCCCGAGCCGGACTCAGCAATGTCCTCATGCTGAAGGAAGTAAGGGACTCCTCTGAGTCAGACTGGAGGAAAGTGTCAGTGTCCTCACTGGCACTATCATCATCACCATCATCATCATCATCACCACCATCACCACCACCTGCTCCTCCTGCTCCATTGGTCCCCTCTCCAGGGTTAAAGTAGAGGGCACTACGCCTGTACAAACGTAGTGGTCATAGGTCAGGTACATGGCAAGACGGTGGTCCTGCTCAAAAGTAGTGAACCGATCCATGAACTGCTGCTGCTGTATCTGAAAGTTGTTGAACTGGTTCTGCAACTGGTTCATCTGTACCTACCATGGGGCAGGGTCCATAGGTGGTTGCTGTGGAGGCTGCTGCTGGGGTATGAACTGCGGGGACTGACTCGGCCCGCCACGTCCCGAGGTACCTGCAGAAGAACCTGCACCAAGGCCATCCAAAGGCATAAGATAGAATTGCTGATCAGGCAGCAATCCAGTCAGTGAAGCATTAGGGAGAGTAACAGAAACTCCCCTGGATGGTCCTATGTACTATCTGATGCGCCACCCATCCCTCAAATCTAGCCAATCACATTGGCTAAGGTAGGGGACATCCAAGTAGCGGGACCCCACAACAGAGGTCCTACCATAATCGAAGTTGGCCTTGTAATACCTGCCAACATATGTCAAAAGGCCACCAAAAACAATATTGTTAATGGTTGGTTGGCCGAATCGATCTATACCTGCATAAGTCTTACACTGAGTATGTAAGTGCATAGCAAATAGATGTGGAAGATGAAGATGGTAAGGAAATGAATTTTTTACCAAGTGCCTCCCTAGGCACCACATCTCTCTGGTATGAACCTCGTGCTGTTCATACCGACCAAATATCGTCCCTCCAAGAAAACGGTGAGTAATCCTAGCAGAGGGCTGGTGGATCAGGTTAGCCTTGGCATGTTGCTTGTTAGTTAGATGCACACCTGTAAGAGAAAACCACCAAGAAACATCATCAAAGCCCTTTGGGGGTCTAGCACGCCCCCAACTGGCTAAATCAAATATAGCCCCCAAATCCTCGATCGTTTCATAACGATCGACATTGAACATCCTAAAACTGACACCTCTAACAGGTGCCTTGGGGTTTGGTCGGTCAATTTCAAAACTCGACATAAACTCGTAAGTTATGTCGGGGTAAGTCGGAGCATCCATAGTAAAAAACCTGTGCATACCCATAGACCTAAATAGTTCCTCAGTTTCATCATAAACTCCTAAAGCACGTAACAATTGATGATCTATAAAACGGGTAGGGGTAACATGCCGTAAATTTAACTTTTTGAAACGTACCTTTTGCTCCTGTGAACCAAAAGCTACTAACTCGTAAGTAGAATCGTGCCCCAAACCTTGTGGTTCGTTCCTTGAGCTAGTTCCGACCTGTTGCCTCTTTGGTGCCATTGACGGAGTAGTAGAATGTTATGAGGAATTAAGTGGTATGAGATGAAAGATTTTTTTAGTGAGATTTGTGGTGGGGATCTAAAAGAGGGTGGAAAAAGATTAAGTTTGGTGAAGATTTGAGTGAATTTGGGTGAGTAATGAGGGAGATATAGTAGAGAGAAGTTAGAGAATTATGGAGTTTTGAATTGTAGAGAGAGAAGGAGATAAGAAAATGAGAGGTGAGAGAAGGAGGAAGGAGGAAGAAGAAAGAAAAAGGAAGAAGAAGGGGAGAAAAGAAGGGACGCGCAGGGAGGGGAGCGATTGTTCGCTCGGGCCGAGGGCTATGCGCCCGGATGGGGTTGCTCGCCTAGAGGGGTCTGGGCATGCAGCCTCTTCTCCAAATTTTCCAACTTTTTGAAAAAATACTAAGTTACCAAAACTGGGTTACGCGCCCGGGCCGAGTGTCGTGCGCCCGGAGGGCGGCATTCCGCCTAGGTGCCTCTTTTTCCAATTTTCTTCAAAAAAAACTAAGTGTTGAAAAACCAACTGCGCGCCCAGATCCCATTCCACACGGCCGGAGCCTTGCTGTACGCTCAGACCCACCCGGGCGGACGGCTTTTTATGCGTTTTTTTTCTCCTTTTTCACCTTTTCACCTAAATTGTACCTGTAATCACTCCCAAAACACTTGGAAAAATTCATTAGTACCTCACTCTCCTCACCAAAACTAAGAAAAGAACTAGAGTCCCTACTAAACTATAAAAAGGAATAAAGAAAAAGCTACTAAAAACTAAACTAACTATGGGTTGCCTCACGCAAAGCGCTTGTTTAAGGTCATTAGCTTGACCATGTTACCTCATAGCTCATAGGGAGTGTGGGTCTCGGAAATTGATTTCCTCAACCTGACCAACAACATCACCTTCATAGTAGTGCTTGAGGCGGTGCCCATTTACCTTAAATCGTTCCCCTTTTTTGTTCTGAACCTCCACAAATCCTTACTTGCTCACCATGGTGACAATGAAAGGACCGCTCCACCTAGACCTCAACTTTCCAGGAAAAAGCTTCAACCTAGAGTTGAATAACAAGACCTTATCACCTGCTACGAACTCCTTCCTTATAATTCGCTTATCATGCCATTTCTTAGTCTTCTTCTTGTAGATCTTAGCACTATCATAGGCTCCCAATCGAAACTCGTCTAGCTCATTTAATTGAAGTAACCGCTTCTCACCTGCAAGCTTGGCATCCATGTTGAGCTCCTTTACTGCCCAGTAGGCCTTGTATTCTAACTCAACCGGCAAATGGCACGCTTTCCCGTACACTAACCGATAAGGAGATGTACCGATAGGTGTCTTGAAGGTCGTTCTATATGCCCATAATGTATCATGCAGCTTGCTACTCCAATCTTTCCTTGACTTTGCAACCGTTTTCTCCAGGATAGCCTTGATTTCTCGATTTTAAACTTCCACTTGACCACTGGTTTGTGGATGGTATGCCAATCCTGTTTTATGGTAGACACCGTACTTCTCCAGCAGCTTATCTAACCTTTTCTCGTGGAAATGCTTTCTCCCATCACTGATGATAGCTCTAGGGACTCCGAACTTAGGAAAGATGACCTGCTCATACAACCTCAATACAGTGTTAGAATCGCAACGGGGGGTAGCAAGAGCTTCCACCCATTTAGAAACATAATCCACAACAACTAATATAAAACAGTTTCCATTAGAAGATGGAAAGGGGGCCATATAATCAATGCCCCAAACATCAAAANCCCATATAATCAATACCCCAAACATCAAAAATCTCAACTTCCAATATACCTGTTTGAGGCATTTCGTGCCTTTGTGAAATATTACCTGTTCATTGGCACGAATCACAAGACATAATAAAGGCTCTAGCATCCTGTAGGATAGTGGGCCAATAAAAACCCGATTCGAGGACCTTGAACATCGTCTTAGAAGGTCCAGCGTGACCTCCATACGGTGATGAATGGCAATGGTGAAGTACACCATAGACTTCCCATTCCGGAACACATTTCCTGTATAGACCATCTGCACACTCACGAAACAAGTTAGGATCATCCTAAAAGTATCGCTTAACATCATGCAAAAACTTATTTTTTTGCTGGTAAGTCAAATCAAAGGGTAAGACACCTCCAACAACATAATTAGCAAAGTCAGCAAACCAAGGAGAATTTACACAAACTGCAAACAGATGTTCATCAGAAAAAGAATCATCGATGGGGGTAGAGATCTCCCCATCATCATACCGTATCCTCGATAAGTGGTCAACTACCATATCCTTTGCTCCCTTCTTATCACGAATCTCGAGATCGAACTCTTGAAGCAACAAAATCCACCGAATAAGCCTCGGTTTGGCTTCCTTCTTCCCAAGTAGATACTTAAGAGCTGCATGGTCAGTGTAAACAATAACTTTCGAACCTACAAGGTAAGCACGAAATTTATCTAATGCATAAACAATAGCAAGCAACTCCTTTTCCGTGGTGGCATAGTTGACTTGAGCTTCATCCAAGGTCTTACTAGCATAATAAATAGCATGTAGGACCTTACCCCTCCTTTGACCTAAAACTGCACCAACTACAAAATCACTAGCATCACACATTATCTCAAAAGGTAAATTCCAATCGGGAGATTGTATGATAGGTGCCGAAATTAATGCATTTTTGATCATATTAAAGGACTCAAGACATTCATCAGTGAATTTAAACTCAGCATCTTTCAAAAGCAATTGAGTTAGTGGTTTCACAATTTTAGAAAAATCCTTAATAAACATGCGATAAAAGCCAGCATGACCCAAAAAACTTCTTACCCCTTTAACATTCACCAGAGGTGGCAATTGCTCAATTACCTGTATTTTCGCCCTATCCACCTCAATACCGCGCACAGACACCAAATGTCCCAATACCACCCCTTCATTGACCATGAAATGGCATTTTTCCCAATTTAAGACCAAATTCACCTGCTCACATCTTTCGAGAACTTTAGTCAAGTTAGTCAAACAGGAATCAAAATCAGAACCATAGACACTAAAATCATCCATGAAGACTTCCATAATAGACTCTATGAACTCAGAAAAGATGCTCATCATGCAATGTTGGAAAGTAGCTGGTGCATTACATGAACCAAAAGGCATTCTACGATATGCAAAAGTACCATAAGGACATGTAAAGGTGGTTTTCTCTCTATCATCAGGACGGATGGGAATCTGAAAGAAACCTGAATATTCATCAAGGTAACAGAAATACTTATATTCTTAGCTAACCTTTCCGACATTTGATCAATAAAAGGGAGGGGGAAATGATCCTTTTTAGTTGCAACATTCAGTTTCCTATAATCAATACACATTCTCCATCATGTGACAACTCTTGTAGGAATCAATTCATTCTTAATATTGCGAACAACAGTTATTCCCCCCTTCTTAGGGACTACCTGTGCGGGACTTACCCACTGGGAATCAGGCACCGAGTAAATGATACCTGCATCTAGAAGTTTAAGAACTTCCTTCTTCACCACCTCCTGCATGTTAGGATTCAAACGACGTTGACCCTGTATACAAGGTTTATGACCTTCCTCTAAATGAATTATATGCATGCAGAAATCAGGACTAATACCAGTTAAATTATCGATAGTATAACCAATAGCCTTCTTATGAGACTTAAGCACAGACAAAAGCTTATCAAGTTTACTATCAGTAAGAGAAGCACTAACAATGACTGGGTACAACTCCTTGTTACCTACCTCCTTGACAAAATAAACCTCTTGAGGTAACTCAACAAATCTCCGGCTCTCCTCCGGATTCAATTCCTCACCAGTGAGATCCTGGACCAAACTATCGGCATCAGCTATACCTTCACCTGCACAAACATCAAGACAAACAACGGCCTCCGAAAGATCCTTTGTAGTGGATCGAGGCATATTATCAACAACAATCTCATCAATGACATCAATAACATAACATGATTGTTCCATCATAGGACTCTTAAGAGCAGCATTAAGATTAAATGTGACTTTATCATCCCCTACAGAAAGAGTCAAACTACCATTTTTGACATCAATAACAGCACCTGCAGTGTGTAAGAATGGTCTACCAAGTATAATCGGAATATGAGCATCCTCATCCATATCTAACACAACAAAGTCGACAGGAATAAAGAATTTCCCGACTCTCACCGGGACATCCTCTAAAATACCTTTAGGTACTTCACTGTCCTATCAGCCATCTGCAAAGTAATGTTAGTGACCTTCAAAGAACCCAAATCAAGCTTTTTACAAATAGACAAAGGCATGACACTAACACTAGCCCCTAAATCACATAAAGCTTTATCAACAAACAGTGGGCCAATGTTACAAGGAATAGAAAAACTTCTGGGGTCCTTCAGCTAAGGTGGGGACTTGTTTTGCAATATGGCACTGCACTCCTCCGTAAGTGCTACGGTCTCCACCACATTCAACTTGCGTTTCCTGCTCAAAATATCTTTCAAAAACTTAGTGTAAGTAGAAATTTGAGTTATCAAATTAGTAAAAGGAACGGTAACCTGCAAATTTTTCACAATAGCTAAAAATTTAAAAAACCTAAATCATCAAAAATCACAAATAATCAATCAAAAACCAAAAATAATCAATCTGATCACCAACTTTCCAACGAGTAACATTGCTACCTACGTAAAGAATAGTTCCAGAAAATTCTAAACCAGGATAAGGACTAGCCCCATTAGGTGGAGGATAAAAACCTTTCCTTTGAATAGTATCTGCTCTATTTAAGGCACTTGCTTCTACTTTAATTAATACTTCATCTTCTTTTATAATTGGGTCTTCTACTTCTTGCTTGTAGTTGCAGCACTTCTGGACCTCCCACATTTGTTATTACCACCTCCCACATTTGTTATTACCACTGCTTTCATTTTTATTTTATTTTTTTATTGTAAAGGTCCAATTTTTATGGGTTTTAAAGTTTTATGGTTGATTTTTGACCTAAAAATCAACAAACTAACAATAACTCCAAAATGAACCCAGATAAGGAGTTCATATCAAAAACAACGAAGCTTAAATTTGACCTAAAAATCAACCAAATTACAGATCGAAAAAATCAACATTCAAAAAATCGTCATAAAATAGAAAACAACTGAAATTAATTTGAAAGAACTAACCTTAGTAAGAGAATACGAGAGATTTGAAACAAACACAAAGAAAATCAAAACTTCGAAGAAAAATGAGAATCAAAGGTTGAAGAAAATGAAGGAAGAATCCGTTGATGAAGGAAGAGTTAACTAGAGAGGAAGGAATTCGAAGATGAAGAAGGGTTTAAAAGAATTCGAAGAATTAGAAGAATGGGCTGCCATTGAGTATCTACCCAAAGAACAAGAATAATGGGTTGATGACCCTATAAAAGCCCTTAATTAAAGCCCAACAATTATAGGGCTGCCATTACCATTTATTAAAGCCCGAAATAAAAAACAGTTTATAAAAACCTAATCCAATTATGAACCAACCCTTTATATATCCTTTAATGAAAGCTTTAGGTTTATTGAACTTGCATTTAGTAAAACTGTGAAGAAAAGTTAAGGAAATTGTAAATTTTAAATTTGGTGATATATAGATAATTAGATGTATAGTGATTGTTAGCTAACCCCTTTTTTTATAGAACTTGAGAGGATTCCTCGAAAACCACGAATAAGTGGCCAATTGCCTCGAAAACCTTTCGCATTCTCTCCATTTGCTCGTTCTGTGAGTAGAATTGCAGCAGCTTCTTCATCGAAGAACGAAGTGTCTAAATCGAAATCCGAGAAGACATACTCCTCCACGATACTTGGTGTGTTTCTTAGTCAATTTTCTCATCTCTCTAAGTTGCCATGTTGTTTTGATCTGTGTTTTACTATTCATGTGTTGATCTATCTTGTTTTCTGAAAACCATTTCTATTATGTGTATTTAGCCAATGGGTCTAGCAAGCGCAAGGCAAGAGAGAAGGATCTAGAATCTGAATCTTCTGAAGAAGAAGCACTTGAAGTAAGTTGTCTCTGTTATTCTTGGTGGTGGCTTTTAGTTTGTTACTATCTAGTTCCTGTATATTATCACTAATCTTAAACTGTCCTTTTACGTCATCCTTATTTACTCTCCAAGGCTTGTAACTACTTTGCCCTTCTTTTTTGAATTATGTTGTATAGGAAGTTGTCCAGGCAGATTTCGCCTTTTTTGACCCAAAGCCTGATGACTTTCATGGAGTAAAGATGCTACTACAAAGCTATCTTGATGATAAAGAGTGGGACTTGAGTGGTTTTGTAGACCTGATATTAGCACAGACAACAGTTGGCACTGTGATCAAGATAGAGGACGATGAAGATCAAGGACTGTTTGCAATTCTTACAGCTTTGAATTTGGGAAGATACAAGGTAATGAAATTGAAATGTAGTTGCATAGCTTGTCCCTTAACAAATTTCATGAAGGGCCTCCAAATTGTGTGATCGTGTAGTACTCTAGTCATACCACACTAATACTTTTACCACAAAATTCAAAGAGTGTGACTCCATTAGTTTTTTTTTTGGAAAAAGACTATAATAAACAGGCATAGGAGAAGCTAGGGGTAGAGAGTCTGAGCATACTCTAGAATCCCACATTTCATTTTTTTGACAATAGCATAGTGACATAGTCTAAACTAGGACTCGAAACAAAATTTGAAATATAAGATTCTACATTCCATTTAGGAGAATAAGAAATGATACTACTTACATGTGACTCATACATAGCCTTCTTCCTTGGACATTAGAAAGGGTCAGTGACGTAAGTTTCTTCTTCGTTGTCCTTGCTACTCTATGGGGCCTGTGACCTTGCTTGGGGAAAATGGGAGACAAGCTGGATACAGTTCTTGACCTGCACAAATAAACACCATGTTGCTCACTGCTAGGTTTGATAATTTCAACTTCCATTGTCTCTTCTTCCTTGCATTCCAGTCAGGTGTCTTGATTCTTGACATTTCCAATAGGGTTTTATCTTTACTTCAAGGCGGCTCCTCAACAATGATTGGTGATGGGCCAACAATCCCTGACTCTTTGTGCTTCCCTTCTTCTAACTTCCCTTCTTTCTCTGTTTCTTTTCCCTTTGATTTAGATACTATTCGAATAGTCGTGAAAGCTCCTCATATAAGTTAAAGAGTTGAATAGCTTTTCCCTTGTGCTCCGCCATGTTTGAATTTTCTAAGATGAGTGAATTTTTTGCTGCCTCCACACATTTCTTGATCGTACTTGCAAGTGAATTCTCACTTGAGCTTCCCTGGAAACGTACATCCTCCATTTTTGCATCCTCCTCACTTGGAGAGTCCTTGTCGTCAGACATTGCCGTACACACTTTGTTACTACATTCACTCTCATGGTCCTAATCTTGACTTCTTGGCTTCCCAACTAACCTATTCCTTGGCCTTTTCTTCACATGTGACATCCCTAAACCCAATCTAATCGTTCTATCACAACCGTTGTGTTTTGTAGGGCAATCTTCTTCGATTAGATGCTTGACTTTTTTAAGCTTTTTAGCAGCCTCTTGGATAAAGAGTCCGAACGTGCCATTAAAGACAAATTCCCGTTAGCCAAATCACTTTTTCCTATCTCAAAAGCTGCCATGGCTGTTCTATTTAGAGCTTCAATATTAGAAGAATTAAAATTTAAGACAATGGAGTAAATACGACCAGTTTGTACAAAACCTCCCATTTTGCTAAAACAAGCAGCTATGCTGAGTAAGATTTGGGTACCTAGATCATTCAAAGCTACTTTATCTTCCTTACTCTTAAACACAAAACAAGCTAGAATCACCCCAGCTAAACCGTACCTTTCTAAAGCCTCCTCAACCTTTTGTTGATTAAAGAGCTCATTTCCTTCCTAACTCTATAAGAGATTTCCCTTCCACATTAAGAAGATGGTTAATTTTCTTCCTAAACTTCTCATAGACTACCATGGAGCACAACACAAAACAACAACCAAAGGACACAAGCAAACTAAACTAACAATAATAAACTACACCAAATTCCTAGTCACACACATGAAGACCAAGAACACTAGAAGCTAACAGAAGGGGACAAATTACAGTAAAAGCTTCCAAACAAAATTAATGAGTTTCATTTGTAAGAATAATGCGAGTGAAATTAACCTTCACTGTACATAACAATAACTGTACCTTTCATAGGAACCTCATTGAACTGAGTGGCAAGAGAGCTAGAAGAAAACAGTAATAAGAATTGGACCGACCAAAATGCATTGCCGTACTACACAGTTGGTCGAGCACTTGCAGGCAACCCTAGAAGTTTAATTGGCCGCCGCCAGCAAGCTTGATCAGAGAGAATTGTTTACTGTGTTTAAATAGTTAGTTGTGTGTTTAAATAGTTAGTTGTGAGTGACTGCACAGTTGTGACTTGTGAGTGACTCCAATCTACTAAGAGGGACTTGTTTGGTATCAATGTGTTTTCATTTTATTTTATTTTATTTTATTTATTTATTTTTGTTTTTTGGTTTTTGAAGTTATGTGATACATTTCATTAACATAATTCTACCGTACTCCATATAATAAATTTGTGAAACTTGTTTAAGTTAGCATAATTTGGAAACTGGCAACAAAAAAGTGCAAATTACTTTTTGTGGTTTCATTTTTTTTTTAATTTTCTTTTTTTTTTTTGGAAAAACTGAAAACTGTAAACAATAAACGGTAACTAACAAACGTCAATGATTTTTTATTTTTGCGATACCAGAATAATAATTGTATTAGTGAAGTAATAGACTACTTGCTTAAAGTATGTGAGGAGAAGAGTATATGTCATGAGCTAAAAGGACTTCTAGAAGATCAAGCTGAACATGTTGGACTAGTGGTTTCCCAGCGTGTCATGAATCTTTCTCCCCAGCTTTTGCCACACCTTTACAATGCTCTTTTTGATGAAATATCATGGGCTAACGAAGATGAGGTTAGACTACTTCTATTGTTTCTACAAAAGCTTTCCACATGTTTGGTGTTTCTTTTTATTATGATGGTTTGTGATCTCAATTTCTGTTTTGCTATAATTGAAGCCAACCGAAAATCTCCGTCAATCGTTTCGCTTCAAGCACTACCTGCTGATCACTAGAATATACAAGGTATGTTTTTAAGCAGAAACATGTATTTTCATTTCTTGTGTTCTCTACTTCTCATATTCGTGGGTATATTCTCTTGCTGTGAAGCAAGCAGAAAATTGCACAAAATAGGAAGGGACGATCTACCAGTAGCAATGATGAAGATATAATATACGTAAAACCAGAAGATGAACTTTTCTTTGAGGTTTCTTTCGATCCCAGTTCTTTGATTTGTTTAGACATCTAACAATTTCTCAACCTCAATTTAACTATTTCTCTATGGGGTTTTCCAGCTATGTTCATGGTCGTTTACTTTCCCCTTGCACATTCAACCACCAACAACTAAAGAGGTTTGTTTAATGATTCCTTGATCCATTCTTTCTAGGTGCTAACTTATAGACTTATATGTGTGCATGTTAGGCTCATATCCCCTAATACCTATTTTAGTAGGGCTTTATTGTTCTATATGGATCTATATGCATGGCTAACCTAATGCTGTTAAAACCCAAACCCTCTGTATTTTTTTAGTTGCTCCATTGTGACTTCTACATATACCGACACACGAATTTGGCCATTAGTATTTCTTAAAAAATTTAAAAATATATAGAGGAAAATCAAATAACTTGTACATAGTAATATTAGTTCTCATATATAGTGGGTATCTAAATATTGCCAAAACCAAAGTTAGCCTTAAAAGATGCCATGTTAAGTAAAATAGAAAGCATGCTATTAATTCTGACTATGTTACCCATGTAAAAATTGTGGTCGCAGTTGAGAAGTTATCGGTTGATGGGACTAGTAATGGTTGTTGCGGCTGACAAAGCACAAGCATTTCGGCAAAAATTGCAATGTTTAATAGATGAGAGTTGATTTCTTCCCGGCGAACTTTTTCACAGAATTTTGTACGATGGTTTGGGAAAGTTTAGTTTTTTTGGGGTATTTTTAGCCTTTTCAGTAAACACATACTAATCTATCATGTATGCTTATAATCTCAAATAGTAGCAAAATTACATATTTACATCTATCCATTTTTAGCTACTCAAAGTGTTTTTGAGCTATATATGATCATACTTACTTTAGACCACAAGATATTTGCTATATATGTTTTTTCACAGTTATGCAATTTTTAATGTGACAATTCAATAAACAATATTATTAAAACTATATTTAAAAAGCTACTCATTAAGTTGAATTAAAAGATCTCTTGTAGTTATGGTTTTCTTAAGGAAATAAAATGAAAATCAATAGTATCAAAAATGTCAATTTAGAGAGTATTTTGGTCCTAGTGGAATATTTGAGTGTTTTGAGTGAAATTCATATGTATTTCACATTTCACACACACACACACACACACACACATATATATATATATAAGGAAAAATTTATAAAATAAATCCCAACTTTTACCGGTAATTTATTTAAAGACCTAACTTTGAATTATTAAAAAATGGACCAATCTTTTCCTATTATTTTCCAAGATTAAACCCTCTTACCTATAACTAGTAAACAAGTCACTTTCCCATGTATCTTCATTATCTTCCTCCTTGTTGCCCCACCACAGGCACTCCTTTCCTTCTTCCTACCACCATTAAACCATCCCCTAAAAAAATCAATCAAAATGCAAAGAAAGAAACAAAAACAAAACAAACGCAACCTTGAATAGTATGATTGTGAGATTGAGAGTAATGATTCTACATGGTGATGTCATCAATAGACTTTGAAGATGAAGGAGAAGTAGAGAAAAGAGCAACAACAATAACAACGAAGTAATTAAGGAGGAGTTGCTTGAAACTTTGATTCAACAATTGTAGAAAATGATGTAGATGAAGATGGAAGCCTATCTTTAAAGACTTCAAGAAACGGTGGTGCCCAACCAAGACGACGCCATCACGCAGCCGCCCAAGCACAATAATACCCCTCACCACCAAGGCGTCCATGTTCAACCACCACTACTTCTATTTTCTTCTTTCTCATATTATTCTATGGTCAATTTGTTTTATCTGTTTTAGCAGAACTTTTAGTTCTAATTATTCAACTTAAATTAAAAAATTATATATGGATTTGATAATTATCAAATTTTTGTACATAAGATGTCATTATTGTTGAAGTGGAGACAAATGAAATTGGAGTGGAAGAAGACTAAGGCTGAAGACGAGGACATTTTATGACGACGATGATTTCCAGGTTGTGTTGTCGGGGTGGAAGGCAGTGGTGAACTGGTGATAGAGTTTGCTCATTGGTGGTCTTTTGCTAGTAGCTAATGGGTGGTGGTGGGTTGATTTTGAAGGTGGTAGGTGTATGGTGGTGCTTATACAGTTATATATGGTTAGCAGGTAACTATAACCTGTTATTGTAGGTTATTTTTCTTACGGTCCAAATTTAGAAAATCTAAGTTATAAGTTGGTCCATTTGAATAATTCAAAGTTGGGTCTTTGAATAATTTACCGGCAAAAGTTGGGATTTATTTTATAAATTTTTCCTAAATATAATTACTTTTCTACTCAAATATTGACAAAATTTTGTATGGGTGTATGACTATGTTAATGAATAAATAGGAGGTTTAACAATTGACCTCCTACTTTTCTTTTTCAATACCCCCAGATCTTAGAGGTAAATAGCAATGTTTAAATAAATATATCATCAATCATCAAATGATGGGTAGTATTATCCCTTTATATAAAAAATAAATAAAAAAATTATTATCTCAGTTTTACATTGTTTGCAACGATTTGACATAAAGAAGAGAGAAAAAATGACAAATAATGTGAAGTGGAGGTAATAAAACAAAAACCTTGAGCATTGTTCCCGTCACCTTATATTAACAAAGTATTTTCTATTAAAGTTTAGTTTAATTTAAAAATAATAACTTTAGCTCAGTAAAAAGCCTGTTTCAAACTTTAATAAGTGGGATGATTTTAGTAAAAATAAATTTAGTTTAAGAAAAATAAGTATCATTGTAATCCNTTAGTAAAAATAAATTTAGTTTAAGAAAAATAAGTATCATGCATACATATGGTACAAGGAGATTACATTGTTGGTTTTATATTAGATTCCTCTGTATCAATGATTTTTGTATTTTATAGAAGGATGATTCTATCATATTAAGCAAGGTTGAGAGTTGTTTTTTTTTTTTTTGGATTATTCTAAGTTATGCCCCTTAACTATCAATTTTTCTAAGGTGTATCCAAAGGTTTCCAAATTTCTCAGTTATACCCGACGTTAAAATTGTTTTTTCCAACGTTAACCTGTGTGTTACCTTGTCGTTAGTATTATCGTTAATTCTTTAACTGAGTTAATTAATTGGAGGGGAAAAAATTTTCACCAAAGAATTAAGAGTTTTGGCTTAATAAATCTCCACTTGATTATTTCTCCCACAATTTTTTATTCTTAAATAACTTGGAATATGACTTCCCATTAAAAAAAAAAATAGTTAACGATAACACTGATGGCAAGTTAGTAATATGGTTATCATTGAATAAACATGGTTAGTTGAGGGGTACTAATATAAAATCTGAAAAACTTTTGGGTACACCTTAATAATGTCATAGTCTAGAAAAATCACTTTTATTTTAAAGAGTGACTAATCCTTACATATCATTGAATTTTTTTTTTTCAAGGTAAAAACAAGCTTAACTCAAGAAGAAACAAAAGATCTGCAGCAATTACATCCTCCAATCCACATTGACAACACACATCCCATACACTAGGAAAATATTACATAGTCATCACTTGCCAAGAACCTATCAAGATCCCGTCAAAATGATAAGTGTATTTTAAACTTGATATCTACCCCCGTTTTATGTTGGTTTTGGCTCTCACAAGGCTCTTTTATGCCCATTCTACTAACTTTAGTTGCCTTTAGAGCCTTGTGTTCCGGTTTGTTATATATTGCAGGAATTGGTATGGTTGTATTGGTTTTCAAGTAATTTTGAGCATTAGAGGAGTTGGTGAGAGCCTTGGCCATATTTATGAGTCACAAGGAAGCTAGGACGTGGGTATGGAACCTTTGGGAAGTACAGAAGTTGAGTTTTGGAGCAAACGAGAGAAGTCAGAACCCCTGATGGGCCTTGTGTAGTTCACTTGGGTAAAGTGCATCATGCCCAGGCTACCCGGGCGGATTGATTATTTCGTCTTTTTCGAGTTATTCCAACTTGATTAGTCTTTGTATATATTAGGGTTCTATCCTAGGCTTATGTATGCTTACATTATTATTATTTGAGCCTAGTTTTAGTCGATTTTTCTCTCTAAAAAATAGTTTTGTGCAATTTGTTCATTTATTCAATCATTTAATACAATTTAGGTTTTATTCAATTCTTCTTCTTTTTCTTGTTAATTTAGTTTTGTTGTTTTATTTATTTTATGCTTTTAGTTCTAGTTTTTAATATTAGTAGATTTATTTTATGCCCTAATTTATGTGTTGTTTAGTTTTGTTAATTTAATATGTTTTTAGTATTAGTTTTTAACGTCGATTTGATTCCTGTGATTTACAATATGTGTGAATAGTTTACTTTCTAAGGCTAGAGGATCCATGAACCATCCCCGTGAACTTGTTTGTTAGTCGATTAATATAATTTATGTAGTTTTTTAATTCCTATTATCAATTTATATTGCTTGCAATTGACATTTCCAACAAAAGGGTATCGTCTTTACTTCAAGGCGGCTCCTCAACAATGATTGGTGATGGGCCAACAATCCCTGACTCTTTGTGCTTCCCTTCTTCTAACTTCCCTTCTTTCTCTGTTTCTTTTCCCTTCTTCTAACATTCCTGCAAATATAAAAGCAAATCATATATTCAAAAACTAAATATTCATAACTAATTTTACCTAAATCGCAGCAACAAAAGCCAAATACTGTCCAACATCAAGAATAGAAGGATCAGATATCGAACTCGCTTCTCTAAGCTGTTCTGCAGAAACCAAACCCCCATAAATCCACAATCGTCATTAAGGTATCCGAAGGTCTAGCCTTATAATCACCAACTTTCAAATACCCAAATCACAATTAACAATCTTTCCAACAAAACTGATAAATAAATCATTTCAACCCTACAAAAATCATAACTTTAAAAAACCCAAATTACCAAATAACACAAGCAAACAATCAAAGCCTAAAATAACAATTTCTATCACCAACAATCATAATAAACTTCTAACAAAACTGATTAATGAATCATTTTAATCCTAGATAAAACCCAACAACATAATAAAAACCACAACTTTAAAAAACCTAAATCATCAAAAATCACAAATAATCAATCAAAAACCAAAAATAATCAATCTGATCACCAACTTTCCAACGAGTAACATTGTTACCTACTTGAAGAATAGTTCCAGAAAATTCTAAACCAGGATAAGGACTAGCCCCATTAGGTGGAGGATAAAAACCTTTCCTTTGAATAGTATCTGCTCTATTTAAGGCACTTGCTTCTACTTTAATTAATACTTCTTCTTTTATAATTGGGTCTTCTACTTCTTGCTTGTAGTTGCAGCACTTCTAGACCTCCCACATTTGTTATTACCACTGCTTTCATTTTTATTTTATTTTTTTATTGTAAAGGTCCAATTTTTATGGGTTTTAAAGTTTTATGGTTGATTTTTGACCTAAAAATCAACAAACTAACAATAACTCCAAAATGAACCCAGATAAGGAGTTCATATCAAAAACAACGAAGCTTAAATTTGACCTAAAAATCAACCAAATTACAGATCGAAAAAATCAACATTCAAAAAATCGTCATAAAATAAAAAACAACTGAAATCAATTTGAAAGAACTAACCTTAGTAAGAGAATACGAGAGATTTGAAACAAACACAAAGAAAATCAAAACTTCGAAGAAAAATGAGAATCAAAGGTTGAAGAAAATGAAGGAAGAATCCGTTGATGAAGGAAGAGTTAACTAGAGAGGAAGGAATTCGAAGATGAAGAAGGGTTTAAAGGAATTCGAAGAATTAGAAGAATGGGCTGCCACTGTGTATCTACCCTAAGAACAAGAAGAATGGGTTAATGACCCTATAGAAGCCCTTAATTAAAGCCCAACAATTATAGGGCTGCCATTACCATCTATTAAAGCCCCAAATAAAAAACAGTTTTTAAAAACCTAATCCAATTATGAACCAACCCTTTATATATCCTTTAATGAAAGCTTTAGGTTTATTGAACTTGCATTTAGTAAAACTGTGAAGAAATGTTAAGGAAATTGTAAATTTTAAATTTGGTGATATATAGATAATTAGATGTATAGTGATTGTTAGCTAACCCCTTTTTTTTGTAGAACTTGAGAGAATGCCTTGAAAACCACGAATAAGTGGCCAATTGCCTCGAAAACCTTTCGCATTCTCTCCATTTGCTCGTTCTGTGAGTAGAATTGCAGCAGCTTCTTCATCGAAGAACGAAGTGTCTAAATCGAAATCCGAGAAGACATACTCCTCCACGATACTTGGTGTGTTTCTTAGTCAATTTTCTCATCTCTCTAAGTTGCCATGTTGTTTTGATTTGTGTTTTACTATTCATGTGTTGATCTATCTTGTTTTCTGAAAACCATTTCTATTATGTGTATTTAGCCAATGGGTCTAGCAAGCGCAAGGCAAGAGAGAAGGATCTAGAATCTGAATCTTCTGAAGAAGAAGCACTTGAAGTAAGTTGTCTCTGTTATTCTTGGTGGTGGCTTTTAGTTTGTTACTATCTAGTTCTTGTATATTATCACTAATCTTAAACTGTCCTTTTACGTCATCCTTATTTACTCTCCAAGGCTTGTAACTACTTTGCCCTTCTTTTTTGAATTATGTTGTATAGGAAGTTGTCCAGGCAGATTTCGCCTTTTTTGACCCAAAGCTTGGAAACTTTCATGGAGTAAAGATGCTACTACAAAGCTATCTTGATGATAAAGAGTGGGACTTGAGTGGTTTTGTAGACTTGATAATAGCACAGACAACAGTTGGCACTGTGATTAAAATAGAGGACGATGAAGATCAACGACTGTTTGCAGTTCTTACAGCTTTGAAATTGGGAAGATACAAGGTAATGAAATTGAAATGTAGTTGCATAGCCTGTCCCTTAACAAATTTCATGAAGGCCCTTCAAATTGTGTGATCGTGTAGTACTCTAGTCATACCAAACTAATACTTTTACCACAAAATTCAAAGAGTGTGGCTCCATTAGTTTTTTTTTTTTTGGAAAAAGACTATAATAAACAGGCATAGGAGAAGCTAGGGGTAGAGAGTCTGAGCATACTCTAGAATCCCACATTTCATTTTTTTGACAAATAGCATAGTGACATAGTCTAAACTAGGACTCGAAACAAAATTTGAAATATAAGATTCAACATTCCATTTAGGAGAATAAGAAATGATACTACTTGCATGTGACTCATACATAGCCTTCTTGGACATTGGAAAGGGTCACTGACGTAAGTTTCTTCTTCGTTGTCCTTGCTACTCTATGGGGCCTGTGACCTTGCTTGGGGAAAATGGGAGACAAGCTCCTGACCTGCACAAATAAACACCATGTTGCTCACTACTAGGTTTGATAATTTCAACTTCCATTGTCTCTTCTTCCTTGCATTCCAGTCAGGTGTCTTGATTCATGACATTCCCAATAAGGGGGTATCGTCTTTCCTTCAAGGCGGCTCCTCAACAATGATCGGTGATGGGTCAACAATCCCTGATTCTTTGTGCTTCCTATCTTTTGACTTCCCTTTTTTCTCTATTTCTTTTTCCCTGATTTAGATACTATTCGAATAGTCATGAAAGCTCCTTGATATAAGTTAAAGAGTTGAATAGATTTTCCCTTGTGCTCTGCCATGTTTGAATTTTCTAATATGGTGAACTTTTAGGTGCCTCGGTGCCTCCACAACTTCCTTGATCGTCCTTGGAAGCGAATTCTCACTTGAGCTTCCCTGCAAACGTACATCCACCATTTTTGCATCCTCCTCACTTGGAGAGTCCTTGTCATCGGACATTGCTGTACACACTTTGTTACTACATTCACTCTCATGGTCCTAATCTTGACTTCTTGGCTTCCCAACTAATCTATTCCTAGGCCTTTTCTTCACATGTGATATCCCTCAACCCAATCTAATCGTTCTATTACAACTGTTGTGTTTTGCGGGGCAATCTTCTTCGATTAGATGCTTGACTTTTCCAAGCTTTATAGCAACCTCTTGGTTAGAGGGTTCGAACGTGCAGCTAAAGAGCTAAAGACAAATTCCAGCTAGCTAAATCACTTTTTCCTATCTCAAAAGTTTGTACCTTTCTAAAGCCTCCTCAACCTTTTGTTGATTAAAGAANCAACCTTTTGTCGATTAAAGAGTTCATTTCCTTCCTAACTCTATAAGAGTTTTCCCTTCCACATTAAGAAGATGGTTAATTTTCTTCCTAAACTTCTCATAGACTACCATGGAGCACAACACAAAACAACAACCAAAGGACACAAGCAAACTAAACTAACAATAATAAACTACACCAAATTCCTAGTCACACACATGAAGACCAAGAACACTAGAAGCTAACAGAAGGGGACAAATTACAGTAAAAGCTTCCAAACAAAATTAATGAGTTTCATTTGTAAGAATAATGCGAGTGAAATTAACCTTCACTGTACATAACAATAACAGTACCTTTCATAGGAACCTCACTAGAAGAAAACAGTAATAAGAATTGGACCGACCACAATGCATTGTNCAAAATGCATTGCCGTACTACACAGTTGGTCGAGCACTTGCAGGCAACCCTAGAAGTTTAATTGGCCGCCGCCAGCAAGCTTGATCAGAGAGAATTGTTTACTGTGTTTAAATAGTTAGTTGTGTGTTTAAATAGTTAGTTGCGAGTGACTACACAGTTGTGACTTGTGAGTGACTCCAATCTACTAAGAGGGACTTGTTTGGTATCAATGTGTTTTCATTTTATTTTATTTTATTTTATTTATTTATTTTTGTTTTTTGGTTTTTGAAGTTATGTGATACATTTCATTAACATAATTCTACCGTACTCCATATAATAAATTTGTGAAACTTGTTTAAGTTAGCATAATTTGGAAACTGGCAACAAAAAAGTGCAAATTACTTTTTGTGGTTTCATTTTTTTTTTAATTTTCTTTTTTTTTTTGGAAAAATTGAAAACTGTAAACAATATACGGTAACTAACAAACGTCAATGATTTTTTATTTTTGCGATACCAGAATAATAATTGTATTAGTGAAGTAATAGACTACTTGCTTAAAGTATGTGAGGAGAAGAGTATATGTCATGAGCTAAAAGGACTTCTAGAAGATCAAGCTGAACATGTTGGACTAGTGGTTTCCCAGCGTGTCATGAATCTTCCTCCCCAGCTTTTGCCACACCTTTACAATGCTCTTTTTGATGAAATATCATGGGCTACAGAAGATGAGGTTAGACTACTTCTATTGTTTCTGCAAAAGCTTTCCACATGTTTGGTGTTTCTTTTTATTATGATGGTTTGTGATCTCAATTTCTGTTTTGCTATAATTGAAGCCAACCGAAAATCTCCGTCAATCGTTTCGCTTCAAGCACTACCTGTTGATCACTAGAATATACAAGGTATGTTTTTAAGCAGAAACATGTATTTTCATTTCTTGTGTTCTCTACTTCTCATATTCATGGGTATATTCTCTTGCTGTGAAGCAAGCAGAAAATTGCACAAAATAGGAAGGGACGATCTACCAGTAGCAATGATGAAGATATAATATACGTAAAACCAGAAGATGAACTTTTCTTTGAGGTTTCTTTCGATCCCAGTTCTTTGATTTGTTTAGACATCTAACAATTTCTCAACCTCAATTTAACTATTTCTCTATGGGGTTTTCCAGCTATGTTCATGGTCGTTTACTTTCCCCTTGCACATTCAGCCACCAACAACTAAAGAGGTTTGTTTAATGATTCCTTGATCCATTCTTTCTAGGTGCTAACTTATAGACTTATATGTGTGCATGTTAGGCTCATATCCCCTAATACCTATTTTAGTAGGGCTTTATTGTTCTATATGGATCTATATGCATGGTTAACCTAATGCTGTTAAAACCCAAACCCTCTATATTTTTTTAGTTGCTCCATTGTGACTTCTACATATACCGACACACGAATTTGGCCATTAGTATTTCTTAAAAATTTTAAAAATATATAGAGGAAAATCAAATAACTTGTACATTGTAATATTAGTTNTGTACATAGTAATATTAGTGCTCATATATAGTGGGTATCTAAATAGTGCCAAAACCAAAGTGAGGCAACCGAAAAAGACATTGGGACGGTTAGCCTTAAAAGATGCCATGTTAAGTAAAATAGAAAGCATGATATCAATTCTGACTATGTTAGCCATGTAAAAATTGTGGTCGCAGTTGAGAAGTTATCGGCTGATGGGACTAGTAATGGTGGTTGCGGCTGACAAAGCACAAGTATTTCGACAAAAATTGCAATGTTTAATAGATGAGAGTTGATTTCTTCCCGGCGAACATTTTCACAGAATTTTGTACGATGGTTTGGGAAAGTTTAGTTTTTTTGGGGTATTTTTAGCCTTTTCAGTAAACACATACTAATCTATCATGTATGCTTATAATCTCAAATAGTAGCAAAATTACATATTTACATCTATCCATTTTTAGCTACTCAAAGTGTTTTTGAGCTGTATATCATACTTACTTTAGACCACAAGATATTTGCTATATATGTTTTTTCACAGTTATGCAATTTTTAATGTGACAATTCAATAAACAATATTATTAAAACTATATTTAAAAAGCTACTCATTAAGTTGAATTAAAAGATCTCTTGTAGTTATGGTTTTCTTAAGGAAATAAAATGAAAATCAATAGTATCAAAAATGTCAATTTAGAGAGTATTTTGGTCCCAGTGGAATATTTGAGTGTTTTGAGTGAAATTCATATGTATTTCACATTTCACACACACACACACACACACACACATATATATATATATAAGGAAAAATTTATAAAATAAATCCCAACTTTTACCGGTAATTTATTTAAAGACCTAACTTTGAATTATTAAAAAATGGACCAATCTTTTCCTATTATTTTCCAAGATTAAACCCTCTTACCTATAACTAGTAAACAGGTCACTTTCCCATGTATCTTCATTATCTTCCTCCTTGTTGCCCCACCACAGGCACTCCTTTCCTTCTTCCTACCACCATTAAACCATCCCCTAAAAAAATCAATCAAAATGCAAAGAAAGAAACAAAAACAAAACAAACGCAACCTTGAATAGTATGATTGTGAGATTGAGAGTAATGATTCTACATGGTGATGTCATCAATAGACTTTGAAGATGAAGGAGAAGTAGAGAAAAGAGCAACAACAATAACAACGAAGTAATTAAGGAGGAGTTGCTTGAAACTTTGATTCAACAATTGTAGAAAATGATGAAGATGAAGATGGAAGCCTATCTTTGAAGACTTCAAGAAACGGTGGTGCCCAACCAAGACGGCGCCATCACGCAGCCGCCCAAGCACAATAATACCCCTCACCACCAAGGCGTCCATGTTCAACCACCACCACTTCTATTTTCTTCTTTCTCATATTATTCTATGGTCAATTTGTTTTATCTGTTTTAGCAGAACTTTTAGTTCTAATTATTCAACTTAAATTAAAAAATTATATATGGGTTTGATAATTATCAAATTTTTGTACATAAGATGTCATTATTGTTGAAGTGGAGACAGATGAAATTGGAGTGGAAGAAGACTAAGGCTGAAGACGAGGAAATTTTATGACGACGATGGTTTCGCGGGTTGTGTTGTCGGGGTGGAAGGTAGTGGTGAACTGGTGATAGAGTTTGCTCATTGGTGGTCTTTTGCTAGTAGCTAATGGGTGGTGGTGGGTTGATTTTGAAGGTGGTAGGTGTATGGTGGTGCTTATACAGTTATATATGGTTAGCAGGTAACTATAACCTGTTATTGTAGGTTATTTTTCTTACGGTCCAAATTTAGAAAATCTAAGTTATAAGTTGGTCCATTTGAATAATTCAAAGTTGGGTCTTTGAATAATTTACCGGCAAAAGTTGGGATTTATTTTATAAATTTTTCCTAAATATAATTACTTTTCTACTCAAATATTGACAAAATTTTGTATGGGTGTATGACTATGTTAATGAATAAATAGGAGGTTTAACAATTGACCTCCTACTTTTCTTTTTCAATACCCCCAGATCTTAGAGGTAAATAGCAATGTTTAAATAAATATATCATCAACCATCAAATGATGGGTAGTATTTTCCCTTTATATAAAAAATAAATTATAAAAATTATTATCTCAGTTTTACATTGTTTGCAACGATTTGACATAAAGAAGAGAGAAAAATTGAANCGATTTGACATAAAGAAGAGAGAAAAAATGACAAATAATGTGAAGTGGAGGTAATAAAACAAAAACCTTGAGCATTGTTCCCGTCACCTTATATTAACAAAGTATTTTCTATTAAAGATTAGTTTAATTTAAAAATAATAACTTTAGCTCAGTAAAAAGCCTGTTTCAAACTTGAATAAGTGGGATGATTTTAGTAAAAATAAATTTAGTTTAAGAAAATAAGTATCATGCATACATATGGTACAAGGAGATTACATTGTTAGTTTTATATTAGATTCCTCTGTATCAATGATTTCTTGTATTTTATAGAAGGATGATTCTGTCATATTATATTTGTAGGATTACATATAATTAAAGAGAGTGAGTCAATGTTAGAGCTAATGAAATGAAAAAGAAATAAAAATATGAAAGAGGCAGTGTAAAATAGTAAAAAGGGAAGTATTCACTATATGTTAACAAACAAGGACAAGCAGTAAATACTAACTAGGACAGCGTAGCAGGAGTAAGAAAAAGGAAGGTAGCACAACTTTAAGAGAAAGATCACTTTGCATTTTCTGATGAAGACATATAGTTTTTGCAGGTTTTCGGGTAACCAAAAAAACCGTTTTCATTATCCTGACCCTACCCTGGTTAAAGTCAAGAATTAGCGGGCCGGGTACCCGACCCGGTACAACCCAAATATATAGGAAAAAATACCCGAAAATTTGGAGCGGGTAGCCAGGTAATCTGGTCGGGTATCTTTGAATACCCCTAGTTAGGGGAATTTCTCTGTGTAGGAAAATTCGAGTTGGGAGACTTTTAGAAGTTGTGGCGGATCACCGCTATTATACAAGGTACATAAGTACTAAAGGCATCTATATAAGTAGAGTTCATGGTAGATTTGTTGATTTTACATGCTATGTGCCATAGATATATAAAAGTCGATGTTTATTTGACTTGAGTTAACTTGCATGAGAAGTTATGCTAGCATGAATGTATGAAAAGTATGTTTTATATTATTTTGACATTCCACATTAATAGTATTGTTAATAATATCATGAGTAATTGGAATGTTAAAGTTATTTCTAAAGTTTGACTAATAGTCAATAAAGAAGGAAGGTAAATTAATTAAGTTGATTAATTACTTAATCAGCAAGAAAGGTAGTTAGTGAATTTTTATTCACAAGTTTAAAGGAGCAAATGAGCAAACAGTTAGCCACTCACAGTTAATGTGTGGTAAAGGAAGTTTAGTTTAATTGCAAGACACATACACCAAAATTATTTTTAGAATCACTTTAAAACCAAGATAATTAATATGGTTTTGCTTGATTCTATGCATGCTTTTAAGTGTTTGTGTGTGAGTCATAATATTTGGTAAACCTATTAATCATGTAAAGTGAAAGAGGATTCGCACCAAAAATCTTGGAATGTATATACCTTGAGTATGAACAATTGGGGAAAAAAGGGTGTTTACTGTAACTTCTAATTGGGGTACAAGACGTTATACTCTTTTATATTTAAAATGCGCTGGAATTCCGTCACTATATGCGACATAGGTAATACCTTTTTGGAGTTGCTCCCAAGTTGGTGCCCAATAGGGAGATTGTTAAGGGAAGGAAACCCGTTCGATGTGAAATCCAAAGATTAAATTTAATAAATAATTTATATGAGTATGCACAGGTATGAAGAGATTTTAGTGGTAAGAAGTACATGTGTTTACTCTTTTCTTTTATTATCATGTTAATCATGTTTTGCATGGTCTCTAGTATTTATGTACTGAGTTTTGCTGATTGTGTGTGTTTGTGTGCATGACTTTGTCTTTGACTTGGCTCTACGACGACCCATTTCGATGGCGAGTAGTTGTCCAGAATAAAGAGAAAGCTATAGGTGGGCATAGTCAATCATGCTGGGTTGGAGTCTGAGTGATTGGATTGTAGTTTTCTTAATTTTGTGGACTTCCTAGTTATTTATGATTGATGTTGTGGTTTTTCGAAGTTTAAAGTTTGTTTGGTTTTGAAGGGTCGTTAATACGGTTCCAAAGTGTAATAAAGATTTATTTTGGTTCTTTTTGGTTTTAACTTTGGTTTGCTTTTGGCAATATTTTGAGTTTATTTTGAGTTTTAATTTGGTTTTAAAGACTTTCGCCGTAATACTTTGATAAAAGCATTAGACTTTATTACGGTGGCGGTAATACTTTGGTTTTTCCTAGTTAAGTAGGGATTTTATTTATTATTGTTTTTATTATATTTATGATATATTTCCGGAAAACTAAAGCAGGAAAGTTAAAAAATTTCAGGATGTTACATCGCTGTAAAGAAAGGATGACAAAATTGAAGTTTTTGCGGGTAAAAACTCATAAATTCATTATCATAAACAAATCTAGTGAAACTCGTAGTTAGATGATGAAATGGGTACAATATAACTTGAAACTAACCTAAGAAAATTTGGTGACAAAGTAATCACAAAAAGATGAAGATTATTAATCTAGTGTTTTTGTTATGAATTATGGAGTGCAGTTGAGGAGATCGTGAGTAAACTAAATTTGTTGGATGTGAATAAAAAAAAAGAAAAATTCAGAATGTTAATGAGAAAGAGAAAGAGTAGGGTATTCTTTTGTTGAGGTTAGACAAAGAGTCAGGCCTAAAGTTAATACTCAATATTACAAATTTACAGGGAAAAATTTAGGCCTAAAGTTTTTGTCATTCTAATGTTTATGTGTAAACTAAAGGCTTAGGTTTTAATGTTTCTATAATAGGGAAATTTATTATGTTCGTCAAATTAAATGAGGTTTGTAAGCGATTTTCAGTTCATAATTGAATCTTCCTCCTGTTGTGTGGCATAATTGAATCTTCATAACTGATTTTCAGTTCAATTCCTTTAGCTTTATATTGTTCTTGAAAACTGTAAGTGTTCCTTTCATGGTATTTTTTTTTACTGATTTTGTATGGAACTGTTCAAGTAGAAAATTGTCAATTGCATTGATGGCATTAGTGGTGTCAATTGTAAGTTTCTGAGTTTATTTTTAGTTGAAGCTTTAGAAAAATTTTGTTTATGAGTTTATTTTGTGCTATTGATTGATGATCTGTTATTGTTTGAATAATATAATGTTTTTTATCAATTTATTTTGCGCTATTAGCTTATTTTTGTGATTGTTGATCTGTTATTGTGGTTGAATTTTCTGTGATTGAAGTGGAATATGAGATAAATGCGTAAGGAATTAATGATGTTAAGATTCTATAATGTAGTGGATTTGATGCATTCACTTCATTTTGAACATAGAAGTTTGGCTTTAAGTATTTTTTGATTGTATTTTCAAGGTCTCTACAATTGCTCAACTTATGCGTTCCATAGGGAGAAAAACAAATCAAATTGCGGGCTGAAAGTTGTCCCTCATGTATATCTAATCGAGGATCAAGTGTTGGTCGGAGAAATATATCCTTTGTGTTCTAAATTTGCTCTGATCTCAAACATGTGTTTTCATGGCATGTTTGATAGGTCTTTGTCTTATGTTTTGTTGAGATGTGTTGATTTAATTACTGCAAGTCTTTCTCCCTGCAATATGGTTGGTTATTAGCTATAAGTCTAAAAATACAATAAGATTCTTTCTTTTAAGTCATTATGCAATCTACCTCTCTATATAACCAAAAATGGAAATACTCTTAATATTTATGAAGCAACGTACTCCNTACTCCAAGAATAAGAAATCAATTATCCCATTATTTAGTATGATAAAAGTAAAAATGCTCTTAATTTTACCTCAAATGACATAGTGCAAGAAAATTAGTAGCGCTGCTGCTGTAGCGTGACAAACTTTATTGCGCTATGCTTTGGAGCGCTGCATAATTTGTTGCACTTGTTGAGTAGCACTGAAAATGTTGTGGCGCTCCTCATTTAGCGCTACAAAGTCTGTGATGATACGCTTTTTTTTATTATTTTCTGGCTCTTCNTGTGATGCTACGCTTTTTTTTTTAATTTTTTGGCTCTTTTTTTTTTGTAAAAGTTTTTGAAGTTTAACTTCATTAATTGTTCTTGTATTATTGATTAGACCTTGGCCTTTTATTTTTGACACATAACTAATGAGCTATATTTTGAGACCGAGGGTCCGAGTAGGGGAAAAAATGGCAATATTTTGTTGAGGGTTATCCAACTTACTCCCAATAAATAATCGCCAAAATGAAGTTTCAAGTGAGACAACTTCCATGTTTTTTTTAACAAGGGGTAACAAGCAAATGTCATAAGCTTAATGAGATTTTGAAGTAAGTGGCTTCATAACTAATTTTGAAAAGAATGTAGTCCCCAGGGTGTATAAGGTGGTGTAAGTATGGAGACTTGTAGCAACAAGAAAGGTCACAAATATGTATGCAAAGCTAGCTAGAAGAGTATGTACAAGCTAGTTATAATGTAAGTATGCTCAAATTAGCTACAAATAAGCACGAGGAAAACAACAAAAAATATGCACAAATGAACATGGAGGTGCCATAGCATGAGTTAGTAGGAAGCAAGGGATGGGGGTGTCTCAACTTTCCCTAAATCGATTTTTTTTTTTTTGAAAAAAACATTATTATTTTTTGCACGAGGAAATTAGGAAGAAAGAATAGTAGAAGTTAAGGATCCAAAATTGATTACAGTTGTTGTATAATGTGCTTGACAACGGTTATGATTCAAAGGGCAATGATTTTAGCTTGCTCATTTGTTCTTAAATTATGAGCCATCATCTTATACTTTCGTGATTGTCTTGTTTGAGAAGTTTGTTTCAAATTCAACTATTGGCTATTAGTAATGTGAATCTCTTTAGAGAAATAAGAGATCAATATTATAAATGCTTGCTCAAGTTTTGAAGTGTTGAATATGATAATGCTTGAAGTAGACGAGTTGCCAAGTTTATGAAGACTAAAACTAGAAGAGATAGGAAAGATTTCGGTGATGAGAGGATGATATTGAGTCAAAGTGATGCCGCATGCTGCCATGGATACGTATAAGATAGCTATGAAAATTCATTCTTTAAGAGAAAATGAAGAAGTTGGATGATTTTGCGGAATAAAAAGGAACGAGTAAAGGAAGTATGTGAGTGTTTGAGTTAAAAGATGACACTACAAGAGTTGATGATGATGAGCATGAGAAAGGAAAGAAGCTTGATGAAGAAGAGTATGTGTGAAAAAAGGAAAGAAGGATGATATGTGTAGAAGAAAATGACTTGCTTTATGTGACATTAAGGCAATTTTCTTTTAAAGACGGTTGTGCGTCCTAAAATAAAACAGTATCCAAGACCTTAGGTGGGTCTTGTGTTCAAAGGACCTTTTTTTTCATGGGCCCTTACAATTTTACTCATGCTACATGTCCTTAAGATGTAGGACTATTAGAACCGTACCTTATGAAAGGTTGCATACGTATCCAATTCGAGTTGGAATAAGGTCTTACGTAGCTCTTGCTTCTGAGTTATTGATGTGTTAAAGGTAAAGACACAAGGTTTTTGCAATTTTGTTACACCTCAAGGAGGGCTTTTTCAGGGTTGTATCGTGGCTAAACTTAGGGTGCAAGAAAGAAATGGAAAAAGAAAGCTCAAATACCCATAATTAACCCAAACTATGCTACAAACTTGTTCTTAAACTTGAGCAACTGTATTATTTAAAATTTTACTTGTTGACAACTTTTCATGCATTTCCATTTGTTTGAATTGAAAATCAGAGCTGCTTTAACATTATATATTTGCTTTATGGAGTTGCTTTTTAATTTATGTCCTCGTAGCATTCTCATCCCTAGGCTAAGTTTGATGTAGGTTGAAAGAAACAAGCTATGTGTTTAGGCGCAAACGGGCTACCAAGAAAGTGGATCATAATATAGGTTATTCAAGATAAGGGAGACATTTTTAGGGTTTCAAAGGTGCCTCTTATGTTGGTGTATTGCATCTTTAAATAAACACTAAGTGGACTTGGAGTGAGCCCCCAATTTTTGAGACTTAAATTGAGCCTCAATTAAACTTTTAGGCTCGTGACGACTGAGTCTATGGTTAATAAAGTAAAGTTTGTTTCCCAAAAGAGAACTTATTTGAACCACTTTGCTTTAATAACTTAATTAAGTAATTGTCACATTTAATTTAAAGGATGTAAAATATAGAGTAAGTTGTTCAAGGTGTGGATGCGTCAAAGGTGGGATGGAGTGTTTAGAAAAAAGTAGTAATATAGCACATATTATCACTTTCTAAAGCAAACAAATTTTCTTTTGTTTACATTAGGCATTTTTTCATCATTTTGTATGCCAATAATATGTAGCAACCCTTGCAATTTCATATTATAATGATTGCACTTACAAGAATGTGTCCATTCAGTATGTGTTAATAGATAAAATGTTGAAAAAAAAAACCAAAGTAGGTTCTTATTGAGGACCATAACGGGCTCTAAAATAACTTAAAACCCTTTTAGTTGGGGTTAATTATGATTTAAATGTGTATGAGTAATTTCAAATAAATACTACATATTCATCAAAACTATTCAAATACATGACTTTTTAGCGCAAAAAAAGTTCTAGCGCTAGCTTTGTAGCGTGACAAAAGAAGTAGCGCTAGCAAGGTAGCGTTATTAAACTTGTGATGCTAACAGTGTAACGCAATTAGAAGAGTTGCGCTGTTTGTGTAGCGTTGTAGAGTTAGTTACGCTGCAAGTTTCTATTGATTTTTGCTAAGTTATCATTAAATTTGTATTTAATGGGTTTGGATTCATGTCCATGTTGCCCATATATACGTTATTTAGGCCTAAATGGGCCTATTATAATAGACCTGCATTTTGAAAGATTGGTGATGATGTTATTGTATGTGAGGTAGAGAGAATAGAAGAGAGAGGGGTGAGAAAGGGAAAAAAAAAGGAAAACAGACGAACAGGAGCAGTAAGACGAGAGGGCATAACAGTAAGGCAGAGAAAATGAAGGGAAGAGAGAGTAGGGAGAGAAAGGGAACAAGGCGTGCGCACAACAGGGCAAAAAAGAGTTCATTAAAACATTGATCAAAATCGTGCATTGTCACTATTAGTAATTTTCAGATCATCATTATTGGATCCTTACAAAGAGATGATGAGGGAAGACAAAAAAAGATAGAAGAAAATAGAAGAAAAAAGAAACGAGACTCAACAATTAGAGTTATAACAATCAAGGTTAATTGATGGGAAGCTCATAGGAAAAATAAAAAAATTAATAAAAAATATAAATATCATAATTAACCTTGATGGATTTTTTTTTTGAGTTTTTTTTTTTTTTAAAAATTATTCTAAGTCTTTGATTTTTTGAAAATAATACAAGGGAAAGTGAGATTGTTAGATTTATTAGAAATTTGGAATTAAACTAATAAAATTCNAATTAAACTAATAAAATTCTATTCTAAATGAAAGGAATTAATTAGTAAATTTCCAAAAGATTCGAATTATATTAAAAATCTCAAAAAGTTATTTTTGAAATCGTTAATATTATTTGAATTTTCTAATAAATGTTAAGTGTATAAGTTAGTTTCTATTTAATCAAAGATTCTATTAATCAAATCCTAAGAAGATCAAGGATTTGATTAATAATATCTTTTGCAATATTTTATTAACTAAATCAAATATATTGGTGCATAAAAATCTTCCAAGCAATCAAATGATATTAAAGAATATAATTTAAAATTATGGAAAATATTTTACGTAATCAATTAATTTAGGTAGCTAATAATATATTGTGATTAAAATTGATTTGAAAACCTCAGAAAATCTACATATGCACAAAATATAAAAAGCAAAACAAGCAACTTTATAAAACAAAAGGGAAGCAAATCATTACTAAATAATGCAATCAAACTAGTCAGTCATGGTCAGTCAAAAGGGTCCTACATCTAAGGAGTGTGCCCAACACTTTGCGGTATAATAACCGTTAGATATGAAGTTTCTCCCATCTAAGTACCATGGACGGCTTAGAAATTGATGTAGTTGGAATAAGGTTCTATCTTGCTCGGTTGCTTAGAGACCATGGGCCCCACCAAGTCAATAGTTCCTCCCCGAAATGTAGAAGTATCACGGTAATCCTAAGGCATGTTTCAAACACATGGAGGCCAAGTGTATGTTACATGTATGCAATATGACTAAAAAAATGCAAATGTTCTAAATATAATAAGTGTATAATTTGAGAGAAAATTTTCAAGTCTCACCCTCTTTTAGTCCCCAGCAGAGTCGCCACTGTAGGGGCCCCGGATTTTAGGGTCCCAAATTTTTTGGTCACCTTTCCCAAACCGTCCATAGGTCAAGTTAGACCTAAAAAATTGGCTTAAGGAAAGGTGAAATGGACTTTTTTAGAAGTATTTTGCAAAAAAACAGGAGCGCAGGAATTTCAGTCGCGCTAGCGTGGTAGCGTGACAGAGTTTGTCACGCTGACTGTGCAGTGCTACAAAGTTTGTCACGCTGCAGGTGTAGCGCGGCAAGCTTTGTGACGCTACGACGTTAGCGTGACAAAGTCTGTCGCGCTACGCTATTTTGGTGTTTTTTTTTAATTATCTTTTTTCGAGTGAGATAATAATATACGAATACGGACGATGCTAGTAAAGAGTCGCCAATGAGTTTTAGGAATCAAACTCATAAACCGTGTATTTAGATTGATTACGAATGGGACACGAATACGGGACGATAATCTAAATTGCACGAATAACCCTTTCGATCCCATGGGGATGACTCCAAGTTATGATCTTACGAACCAAAGGTTGGATTCGGGGGTGAAGGTACTAATATGGCGGAGTGCGTCATATTAGCCCGTAGGCGGCCATTACTAGTTTTCTCTCAATTATACACAAATTATATAAAGAACCACAAAATAATAATTTACAACCTAACACAAAATTACTATTATTAAGGTGAAATCACATAAAACCTAATAATTTAGTCAAATCGTCGTTAAGATTAATTCAAGGTTCCTAGCATGATACAATTTGTCCAAAAATTATCTTAGTTTAATGTGATAAATTAATTCAAATTAAGCCCTTTAACAAAAACAAAATGATAAAAGCGGTAAATGATTCGGAAAACCAACAACAACAAATCCACAAGTTTGATTTTTAGGGCTCTCAAGAAACGTACCACTTCCCGTATGAAGATTGGAGTCGTCGAGTGTTAATTTGGGCACAGTCGAATTATTGTTTCAATATTATCAAAATTTGTAGCAACTTTTTTAAAATAAATAGCAAATAAATAATAAATAATTATTATAAAAAATAAGGTTGTTTAAAAGCAATAATCGGATTAATTAAGTATGAGGGAGAGAATAAGTAAAAAAAAGTTTTTGAGAAATGAAGGAAATGAAGGTTTTTATAATAGCGGGGGAATCCTAATCGCGCTGGGTTGCTAGCGCGGTACGCCGAATCGCGCTAGCCCAGTAGCGCAGGAAACCCTACAACGCTAATAGGGTTGTGCTGCTAACTTAGTCACGGCGCTACGTTTTTTTTTTTGAAAGATCTTATTTTATTTTATTTTATTTTATTTATTTATTTATTTATTTAAAATAATAAAAGAGGCATTGGGATAAAAGGTCCGTTAAATAAGAATGAAAATTTTATAATATCCGAGATTTATTTTTATGCCCAAGTATACTCGATTATCCAATCTTCTAGAGAAATGAGTTTTTTAATCATCATAGAGTCCTACCGCGGGACAGAGGACTAAATTAGGTGTCTACAACGACACTCCGTATGATGTGTCTATCACTCTTAGCTGTAACGACCATGTTGCTAGTTGTATATAAGTGGGGATGATAGAGGACTATTCACTTATCTTAACCTTCGGCGGAATTGTAGTGTTCTTAAAAAATGCACTAGTGGAAAAATCTCTATATATTTCACCTTATATGCTGTGATTTTTTGGCTGTGAAGAAAAAACGAGCATAAAGTATTGGAGGAAAACTAGATGACCATTATATGTTGCGGTTCATGATGGACCATAGAATAAACATTATTTGCTTTTTGCTACGGTCCATCAAACTAAATGTTGCGGTCTAGACCGTAATATATAACAGTACTATTTTTAAAACATTTTTTTATGGGGCCCACCCAAAACAAAACCCTAGCTACTAAAAAACCCACCTACTCATTTTTTAACAGTACTCATTCTCATTTTCTCTCATCTCAATTTCTCTACTAAAAAACCCTAGTTACTCCTCTTTCACAAAACCTGCCTCTCTTCTCAATTCTCTCATTTCATTCATTCATCCTTTGATACTCACCTCATGAATTTGTTTATCCTCAATGTTTCTCATTCATTCATCCTCTCACTTCAATCATTCGCTTACACTCGCCTCTACTATAAATCATTCTTTTCTTGTTTGTTTTAAAACGGTTGAACTCGTTGAGGCAAAGTTATTTTTCCTATTTTTTGGTTGATTCGTTTTGTAAAATTTCGTTTTTTAGTTGATTTTCTTTGTTTTATTTTGATGGGTTTAGGGATCTAAAGAAGGCAACTGATGTGATGTTGTTGATTTGAACAATCGAGAAGGCAAAAAAAAGTTGGTTGCATTGGTTTCTATTCAGTTGGGGTGAGATTTTGTTGATTTGAACAATCGTTTAATCAAAAGGTTTATCCTTTTACTTTAATTTAATACTTTTAGTTGTTTTTACTTCAAATTTGTCGTGTTAATTTGGTAAATGTATATTATTTTTTCTTAAATTTGGTAAAATATGGTGTTTCAGACATGAATTTGTTGATTTTGCATGTGATTCAGACATGAATCAGTAGCTTTTGTTGATTTTGTATGCGTCTCAGACATGAATCAGTCGCTGGAAGTTACTGCGCATCAAAAAATTTTGACAATAAAAGATTTCCCATGAATCAGTTGTTGGAAGTACCCGAGTTATTTTATTAGTGGGACCGTAATATTAGTACAATATTTTTCTACTAGCTATAATATTAATATAATAGCACCCTATACATTAGTGAGTTATGTATAACAGCACAATATCATATAAAAAACAGTTTTTAAAAACCTAATCCAATTATGAACCAACCCTTTATATATCCTTTAATGAAAGCTTTAGGTTTATTGAACTTGCATTTAGTAAAACTGTGAAGAAATGTTAACGAAATTGTAAATTTTAAATTTGGTGATATATAGATAATTACATGTATAGTGATTGTTAGCTAACCCCTTTTTTTTTGTAGAACTTGAGAGAATGCCTCGAAAACCACGAATAAGTGGCCAATTGCCTCGTAAACCTTTCGCATTCTCTCCATTTGCTCGTTCTGTGAGTAGAATTGCAGCAGCTTCTTCATCGAAGAACGAAGTGTCTAAATTGAAATCCGAGAAGACATACTCCTCCACGATACTTGGTGTGTTTCTTAGTCAATTTTCTCATCTCTCTAAGTTGCCATGTTTTGATCTGTGTTTTACTATTCATGTGTTGATCTATCTTGTTTTCTGAAAACCATTTCTATTATGTGTATTTAGCCAATGGGTCTAGCAAGCGCAAGGCAAGAGAGAAGGATCTAGAATCTGAATCTTCTGAAGAAGAAGCACCTGAAGTAAGTTGTCTCTGTGATTCTTGGTGGTGGCTTTTAGTTTGTTACTATCTAGTTCTTGTATATTATCACTAATCTTAAACTGTCCTTTTACGTCATCCTTATTTACTCTCCAAGGCTTGTAACTACTTTGCCCTTCTTTTTTGAATTATGTTGTATAGGAAGTTGTCCAGGCAGATTTCGCCTTTTTTGACCCAAAGCCTGATGACTTTCATGGAGTAAAGATGCTACTACAAAGCTATCTTGATGATAAAGAGTGGGACTTGAGTGGTTTTGTAGACTTGATATTAGCACAGACAACAGTTGGGACTGTGATCAAGATAGAGGATGATGAAGATCAAGGACTGTTTGCAGTTCTTACAGCTTTGAATTTGGGAAGATACAAGTAATGAAATTGAAATGTAGTTGCAAGCCTTCCCTTAACAAATTTCATGAAGGGCCTTCAATTGTGTGATCGTGTAGTACTCTAGTCATACCACACTAATCTTTACCACAAAATTCAAAGAGTGTGACACCATTAGTTTTTTTTTTTTTTGGAAAAAACTATAATAAACAGGCATAGGAGAAGCTAGGGGTAAGAGTCTGAGCATACTCTAGAATCCCACATTTCATTTTTTTGACAATAGCATAGTGACATGTCTAACGGAGACTCGAAACAAAATTTGAAATATAAGATTCAACATTCCATTTAGGAGAATAAGAAATGATACTACTTGCATGTGACTCATACATAGCTTTCTTCCTTGGACATTGGAAAGGGTCAGTGACGTAAGTTCTTCTTCGTTTCCTTGCTACTCTATGGGGCCTGTGACCTTGCTTGGGAAAATGGGAGACAAGCTGGATACAGTTCTTGACCTGCACAAAAACACCATGTTGCTCACTACTAGGTTTGATAATTTCAACTTCCATTGTCTCTTCTTCCTTGCATTCAGTCAGGTGTCTTGATTCATGACATTCCCAATAAGGGGGTATCGTCTTTCCTTCAAGGCGGCTCCTCAACAATGATCGGTGATGGGTCAACAATCCCTGATTCTTTGTGCTTCCTATCTTTGACTTCCCTTTTTTCTCTATTTCTTTTTCCCTGATTTAGATACTATTCGAATAGTCATGAAAGCTCCTTGATATAAGTTAAAGAGTTGAATAGATTTTCCCTTGTGCTCTGCCATGTGTGAATTTTCTAATATGGTGAACTTTTAGGTGCCTCGGTCCTCCACAACTTCCTTCATCGTCCTTGGAAGCGAATTCTCACTTAGCTTCCCTTCCCTGCAAACGTACATCCACCATTTTTGCATCCTCCTCACTTGGAGAGTCCTTGTCATCGGACATGCTGTACACACTTTGTTACTACATTCACTCTCATGGTCCTAATCTGACTTCTTGGCTTCCCAACTAATCTATTCCTAGGCCTTTTCTTCACATGTGATATCCCTCAACCCAATCTAATCGTTCTATTACAACTGTTGTTTTTTGGCGGGCAATCTTCTTCGATTAGATGCTTGACTTTTCCAAGCTTTATAGCAACCTCTTGGTTAAGGGTCCGAACGTGCAGCTAAGAGGCTAAAGACAAATTCCAGCTAGCTAAATCACCTTTTCCTATCTCAAAAGCAGCCATGGCTGTTCTATTTAGAGCTTCATATTAGAAGAATTAAAATTTAAGAAAATGGAGTAATACGACCAGTTTGTACAAAACCTCCCATTTTGCTAAAACAAGCAGCTTGCTGATAGATTTGGGTACCTAGATCATTCAAAGCTACTTTATCTTCCTTACTCTTAACACAAAACAAGCTAGAATCACCCAGCTAAACCGTACCTTTCTAAAGCCTCAACCTTTTGTCATTAAAGACGTGTCATTTCCTTCCTAACTCTATAAGAGTTTTCCCTTCCACATTAAGAAGATGGTTAATTTTCTTCCTAAACTTCTCATAGACTACCATGGAGCACAACACAAAACAACAACCAAAGGACACAAGCAAACTAAACTAACAATAATAAACTACACCAAATTCCTAGTCACACACATGAAGACCAAGAACACTAGAAGCTAACAGAAGGGGACAAATTACAGTAAAAGCTTCCAAACAAAATTAATGAGTTTCATTTGTAAGAATAATGCGAGTGAAATTAACCTTCACTGTACATAACAATAACAGTACCTTTCATAGGAACCACATTGAACTGAGTGGCAAGAGAGCTAGAAGAAAACAGTAATAAGAATTGGACCGACCACAATGCATTGCCGTACTACACAGTTGGTCGAGCACTTGCAGGCAACCCTAGAAGTTTAATTGGCCGCCGCCAGCAAGCTTGATAAGAGAGAATTGTTTACTGTGTTAAATAGTTAGTTGTGTGTTTAAATAGTTAGTTGTGAGTGACTGCACAGTTGTGACTTGTGAGTGACTCCAATCTACTAAGAGGGACTTGTTTGGTATCAATGTGTTTTCATTTTATTTTATTTTATTTTATTTATTTATTTTTGTTTTTTGGTTTTTGAAGTTATGTGATACATTTCATTAACATAATTCTACCGTACTCCATATAATAAATTTGTGAAACTTGTTTAAGTTAGCATAATTTGGAAACTGGCAACAAAAAAGTGCAAATTACTTTTTGTGGTTTCATTTTTTTTTATAATTTTCTTTTTTTTTGGAAAAACTGAAAACTGTAAACAATAAACGGTAACTAACAAACGTCAATGATTTTTTATTTTTGCGATACCAGAATAATAATTGTATTAGTGAAGTAATAGACTACTTGCTTAAAGTATGTGAGGAGAAGAGTATATGTCATGAGCTAAAAGGACTTCTAGAAGATCAAGCTGAACATGTTGGACTAGTGGTTTCCCAGCGTGTCATGAATCTTCCTCCCCAGCTTTTGCCACACCTTTACAATGCTCTTTTTGATGAAATATCATGGGCTACAGAAGATGAGGTTAGACTACTTCTATTGTTTCTGCAAAAGCTTTCCACATGTTTGGTGTTTCTTTTTATTATGATGGTTTGTGATCTCAATTTCTGTTTTTCTATAATTGAAGCCAACCGAAAATCTCCGTCAATCGTTTCGCTTCAAGCACTACCTACTGATCACTAGAATATACAAGGTATGTTTTTAAGCAGAAACATGTATTTTCATTTCTTGTGTTCTCAACTTCTCATATTCATGGGTATATTCTCTTGCTGTCAAGCAAGCAGAAAATTGCACAAAATAGGAAGGGATCTACCAGTAGCAACGATGAAGATATAATATACGTAAAACCAGAAGATGAACTTTTCTTTGAGGTTTCTTTCGATCCCAGTTCTTTGATTTGTTTAGACATCTAACAATTTCTGAACCTCAATTTAACTATTTCTCTATGGGGTTTTCCAGCTATGTTCATGGTCGTTTACTTTCCCCTTGCACATTCAGCCACCAACAACTAAAGAGGTTTGTTTAATGATTCCTTGATCCATTCTTTCTAGGTGCTAACTTATAAACTTATATGTGTGCATGTTAGGCTCATATCCCCTAATACCTATTTTAGTAGGGCTTTATTGTTCTACATGGATCTATATGCATGGTTAACCTAATGCTGTTAAAACCCAGACCCTCTGTATTTTTTTAGTTGCTCCATTCTGACTTCTACATATACCGACTCACGAATTTGGCCATTAGTATTTCTTAAAAATTTTAAAAATATATAGAGGCAAATCCAATGACTTGTACATAGTAATATTAGTGCTCATATATAGTGGGTATCTAAATAGTGCCAAAACCAAAGTGAGGCAACCGAAAAAGACATTGGGACGGTTAGCCTTAAAAGATGCCATGTTAAGTAAAATAGAAAGCATGATATCAATTCTGACTATGTTAGCCATGTAAAAATTGTGGTCGCAGTTGAGAAGTTATCGGCTGATGGGACTAGTAATGGTGGTTGCGGCTGACAAAGCACAAGCATTTCGGCAAAAATTGCAATGTTTAATAGATGAGAGTTGATTTCTTCCCGGCGAACATTTTCACAGAATTTTGTACGATGGTTTGGGAAAGTTTAGTTTTTTTGGGGTATTTTTAGCCTTTTCAGTAAACACATACTAATCTATCATGTATGCTTATAATCTCAAATAGTAGCAAAATTACATATTTACATCTATCAAGTGTTTTTGAGCTATATATGATCATACTTACTTTAGACCACAAGATATTTGCTATATATGTTTTTTCACAGTTATGCAATTTTTAATGTGACAATTCAATAAACAATATTATTAAAACTATATTTAAAAAGCTACTCATTAAGTTGAATTAAAAGATCTCTTGTAGTTATGGTTTTCTTTAAGGAAATAAAATGAAAATCAATAGCATCAAAAATGTCAATTTAGAGAGTATTTTGGTCCCAGTGGAATATTTGAGTGTTTTGAGTGAAATTCATATGTATTTCACATTTCACACACACACATATATGTATATGGAAAAATTTATAAAATAAATTCCAACTTTTACCGGTAATTTATTTAAAGACCTAACTTTGAATTATTAAAAAATGGACCAATCTTTTCCTATTATTTTCCAAGATTAAACCCTCTTACCTATAACTAGTAAACAGGTCACTTTCCCATGTATCTTCATTATCTTCCTCCTTGTTGCCCCACCACAGGCACTCCTTTCCTTCTTCCTACCACCATTAAACCATCCCCTAAAAAAATCAATCAAAATGCAAAGAAAGAAACAAAAACAAAACAAACGCAACCTTGAATAGTATGATTGTGAGATTGAGAGTAATGATTCTACATGGTGATGTCATCAATAGACTTTGAAGATGAAGGAGAAGTAGAGAAAAGAGCAACAACAATAACAACGAAGTAATTAAGGAGGAGTTGCTTGAAACTTTGATTCAACAATTGTAGAAAATGATGAAGATGAAGATGGAAGCCTATCTTTGAAGACTTCAAGAAACGGTGGTGCCCAACCAAGACGACGCCATCACGCAGCCGCCCAAGCACAATAATACCCCTCACCACCAAGGCGTCCATGTTCAACCACCACTACTTCTATTTTCTTCTTTCTCATATTATTCTATGGTCAATTTGTTTTATCTGTTTTAGCAGAACTTTTAGTTCTAATTATTCAACTTAAATTAAAAAATTATATATGGATTTGATAATTATCAAATTTTTGTACATAAGATGTCATTATTGTTGAAGTGGAGACAGATGAAATTGGAGTGGAAGAAGACTAAGGCTGAAGACGAGGAAATTTTATGACGACGATGGTTTCGCGGGTTATGTTGTCGGGGTGGAAGGTAGTGGTGAACTGGTGATATAGAGTTTGCTCATAGGTGGTCTTTTGCTAGTAGCTAATGGGTGGTGGTGGGTTGATAGTGAAGGTGGTAGGTGTATGGTGGTGCATATACAGTTATATATGGTTAGCAGGTAACTATAACCTGTTATTGTAGGTTATTTTTCTTACGGTCCAAATTTAGAAAATCTAAGTTATAAGTTGGTCCATTTGAATAATTCAAAGTTGGGTCTTTGAATAATTTACCGGCAAAAGTTGGGATTTATTTTATAAATTTTTCCTAAATATAATTACTTTTCTACTCAAATATTGACAAAATTTTGTATGGGTGTATGACTATGTTAATGAATAAATAGGAGGTTTAACAATTGACTTCCTACTTTTCTTTTTCAATACCCCCAGATCTTAGAGGTAAATAGCAATGTTTAAATAAATATATCATCAATCATCAAATGATGGGTAGTATTATCCCTTTATATAAAAAATAAATAAAAAAATTATGATTTGACATAAAGAACAGAGAAAAAATGACAAATAATGTGAAGTGGAGGTAATAAACAAAAACCTTGAGCATTGTTCCCGTCACCTTATATTAACAAAGTATTTTCTATTATAGATTAGTTTAATTTAAAAATAATAACTTTAGCTCAGTAAAAAGCCCGTTTCAAACTTGAATAAGTGGGATGATTTTAGTAAAAATAAATTTAGTTTAAGAAAAATAAGTATCAAGCATACATATGTTAGTTTTATATTAGATTCCTCTGTATCAATGATTTCTTGTATTTTATAGAAGGATGATTCTATCATATTAAGCAAGGTTGAGAGTTTTGTTTTTTTTTTTTTTGGATTATTCTAAGTTATGCCCCTTAACTATTAATATTTCTAAGGTGTATCCAAAGGTTTCCAAATTTCTCAGTTATACCCGACGTTAAATTTTTTTTTTTTCCAACGTTAACCTGTGTGTTACCTTGTCGTTAGTATTATCGTTAATTCTTTAACTGAGTTAATTAATTGGAGGGGAAAAAATTTTCACCAAAGAATTAAGAGTTTTGGCTTAATAAATCTCCACTTGATTATTTCTCCCACAATTTTTTATTCTTAAATAACTTGGAATATGACTTCCCACTATAAAAAAAAAATAGTTAACGATAACACTGATGGCAAGTTAATAATATGGTTATCATTGAATAAAGATGGTTAGTTGAGGGGTACTAATATAAAATTCTGAAAAACTTTTGGGTACACCTTAATAATGTCATAGTCTAGAAAAATCCCTTTTATTTTAAAGAGTGACTAATCCTTACATGTCATTGAATTTTTTTTTTCCAAGGTAAAAACAAGCTTAACTCAAAAAGAAACAAAAGATCTGTAGCAATTACATCCTCCAATCCACATTGACAACACACATCCCATACACTAGGAAAATATTACATAGTCATCACTTGCCAAGAACCTATCAAGATCCCGTCAAAATGATAAGTGTATTTTAAACTTGATATCTACCCCCGTTTTATGTTGGTTTTGGCTCTCACAAGGCTCTTTTATGCCCATTCTACTAACTTTAGTTGCCTTTAGAGCCTTGTGTTCCGGTTTGTTATATATTGCAGGAATTGGTATGGTTGTATTGGTTTTCAAGTAATTTTGAGCATTAGAGGAGTTGGTGAGAGCCTTGGCCATATTTATGAGTCACAAGGAAGCTAGGACGTGGGTATGGAACCTTTGGGAAGTACAGAAGTTGAGTTTTGGAGCAAACGAGAGAAGTCAGAAGCCCTGAAGGGCCTTGTGTAGTTCACTTGGGTAAAGTGCATCATGCCCAGGCTACCTGGGCTGATTGATTATTTCGTCTTTTTCGAGTTATTCCAACTTGATTAGTCTTTGTATATATTAGGGTTCTATCCTAGGCTTATGTATGCTTACATTATTATTATTTGAGCCTAGTTTTAGTCGATTTTTCTCTCTAAAAAATAGTTTTGTGCAATTTGTTCATTTATTCAATCATTTAATACAATTTAGGTTTTATTCAATTCTTCTTCTTTTTCTTGTTAATTTAGTTTTGTTTGTTTTATTTATTTTATGCTTTTAGTTCTAGTTTTTAATATTAGTAGATTTATTTTATGCCCTAATTTATGTGTTGTTTAGTTTTGTTAATTTAATATGTTTTTAGTATTAGTTTTTAACGTCGATTTGATTCCTGTGATTTACAGTATGTGTGAATAGTTTACTTTCTAAGGCTAGAGGATCCATGAACCATTCCCGTGAACTTGTTTGGTAGTCGATTAATATAACTTATGTAGTTTTTTAATTCCTATTATCAATTTATATTGCTTGCAATTGACATTTCCAATAAAAGGGTATCGTCTTTACTTCAAGGCAGCTCCTCAACAATGATTGGTGATGGGCCAACAATCCCTGGCTCTTTGTGCTTCCCTTCTTCTAACTTCCCTTCTTTCTCTGTTTCTTTTCCCTTCTTCTAACATTCCTGCAAATATAAAAGCAAATCATACATTCAAAAACTAAATATTCATAACTAATTTTACCTAAATCGCAGCAACAAAAGCCAAATACTGTCCAACATCAAGAATAGAAGGATCAGATATCGAACTCGCTTCTCTAAGCTGTTCTGCAGAAACCAAACCCCCATAAATCCACAATCGTCATTAAGGTATCCGAAGGTCTAGCCTTATAATCACCAACTTTCAAATACCCAAATCACAATTAACAATCTTTCCAATAAAACTGAGAAATAAATCATTTCAACCCTACAAAAATCACAACTTTAAAAAACCCAAATCACCAAATAACACCAGCAATCAATCAAAGCCTAAAATAACCAATCCTATCACCAACAATCATAATAAACTTCTAACAAAACTGATTAATGAATCATTTTAATCCTAGATAAAACCCAACAACATAATAAAAACCACAACTTTAAAAAACCTAAATCATCAAAAATCACAAATAATCAATCAAAAACCAAAAATAATCAATCTAATCACCAACTTTCCAACGAGTAACATTGTTACCTACTTGAAGAATAGTTCCAGAAAATTCTAAACCAGGATAAGGACTAGCCCCATTAGGTGGAGGATAAAAACCTTTCCTTTGAATAGTATCTGCTCTATATAAGGCACTTGCTTCTACTTTAATTAATACTTCATCTTCTTTTATAATTGGGTCTTCTACTTCTTGTAGTTGCAGCACTTCTGGACCTCCCACATTTGTTATTACCACCTCCCCCATTGTTATTACATGCTTCATTTTATTTTATTTTTGTATTGTAAATGATCTATATCTTAGGTCTAAACTAAGTGCTTGGACTCAAGATAGATTGATAGGGTAGAAAAACGTTGCAAAGGAACACTCACAATGCTTCGTAATTCCGGAAATCCTAGCTTTAGATAGGAACACTCAGAATCTAAACTCTTGGGCGTTTTATTGTTTATGTGAACACTCAACACAAACACTAAAACAATGGTGAATAATTGAAGCTTTTAACTCTCAAAATTATTCGGAAAACCTTTGAAGAATTCCGTGCAAAAAACCTCACACAAAATCACTCGTAAAACACAATGTGTATTTGTTTGTAAACTTGTAATCTGAATTTTATTGAATAAAACATGGGTATTTATAGTACAAATACCTTAGGACTCCTAAAAAATCTTGGATAAACTCCCTAAACTATCTAGGAAATAAAACAACTCCTAAAGACACACTAATCCTAGTAAATCCGGCCTTCACAAGATAAACATACAACTTGATAAGTATGCCACCTCATTATTGTAAGTTGATCTTATCTTGCCTAACAACTCTATCAAACTAACTAATCAAGAAAATAACCTACAACTTATCTAAATAACTATTTAACAAGATAATTATCAGATTTTAACTATCAATTACAAGATAACTTGTTGCCCAAGAACTTGGAAAAATAGCAAAGTACTCGCCATTTTGAACGCCAACTTATACTCGCCAAGTGTTTGAACGCCATCTTACACTTGCCACTATTGAACGCCAACTTATGCTTTGTCAATGCTGAATGCCAACTTATAAACCTTCCTTTCCAAGTGTTGAACGCCAAGTGAACGCCTAGCTAGACTTGAACGCCAAGTGAACGCCTAGCTAGCCTTGAACGCCAAGTGAACGCCTAGTGGCGTGTGGCCTTATTCAAGTATGAGTGTTATGCAACAATGACCATGAGCTAATCCAAAGCCATGTAGCCCAAATGAACGCCACCCTTGTATTTCAGAACGCCACCCTTGAATCTCAGGATGACTTAGAATCAACTCTTTCTCTTCAATGCTTGAATCTGCTTCCTGATCAGTAAAGGTCCAATTTTTATGGGTTTTAAAGTTTTATGGTTGATTTTTGACCTAAAAATCAACAAACTAATAATAACTCCAAAATGAACCCAGATAAGGAGTTCATATCAAAAACAACGAAGCTTAAGTTTGACCTAAAAATCAACCAAATTACAGATCGAAAAAATCAACATTCAAAAAATCGTCATAAAATAGAAAACAACTGAAATTAATTTGAAAGAACTAACCTTAGTAAGAGAATACGAGAGATTTGAAACAAACACAAAGAAAATCAAAACTTCGAAGAAAAATGAGAATCAAAGGTTGAAGAAAATGAAGGAAGAATCCGTTGATGAAGTGTTAAATAGAGAGGAAGGAATTCGAAGATGAAGAAGGGTTTAAAGGAATTCGAAGAATTAGAAGAATGGGCTGCCATTGTGTATCTACCCTAAGAACAAGAAGAATGGGTTGATGACCCTATAAAAGCCCTTAATTAAAGCCCAACAATTATAGGGCTGCCATTACCATTTATTAAAGCCCCAATAAAAAACAGTTTATAAAAACCTAATCCAATTATGAACCAACCCTTTTTTATATCCTTTAATGAAAGCTTTAGGTTTATTGAACTTGCATTTAGTAAAACTGTGAAGAAATGTTAAGGAAATTGTAAATTTTAAATTTGGTGATATATAGATAATTAGATGTATAGTGATTGTTAGCTAACCCCTTTTTTTTTCGTAGAACTTGAGAGAATGCCTCGAAAACCACGAATAAGTGGCCAATTGCCTCAAAAACCTTTCGCATTCTCTCCATTTGCTCGTTCTGTGAGTAGAATTGCAACAGCTTCTTCATCGAAGAACGAAGTGTCTAAATTGAAATCCGAGAAGACATACTCCTCCACGATACTTGGTGTGTTTCTTAGTCAATTTTCTCATCTCTCTAAGTTGCCATGTTGTTTTGATCTGTGTTTTACTATTCATGTGTTGATCTATCTTGTTTTCTGAAAACCATTTCTATTATGTGTATTTAGCCAATGGGTCTAGCAAGCGCAAGGCAAGAGAGAAGGATCTAGAATCTGAATCTTCTGAAGAAGAAGCACCTAAAGTAAGTTGTCTCTGTGATTCTTGGTGGTGGCTTTTAGTTTGTTACTATCTAGTTCTTGTATATTATCACTAATCTTAAACTGTCCTTTTACGTCATCCTTATTTACTCTCCAAGGCTTGTAACTACTTTGCCCTTCTTTTTTGAATTATGTTGTATAGGAAGTTGTCCAGGCAGATTTCGCCTTTTTTGACCCAAAGCCTGATGACTTTCATGGAGTAAAGATGCTAGTACAAAGCTATCTTGATGATAAAGAGTGGAACTTGAGTGGTTTTGTAGACTTGATATTAGCACAGACAACAGTTGGGACTGTGATCAAGATAGAGGACGATGAAGATCAAGGACTGTTTGCAGTTCTTACAGCTTTGAATTTGGGAAGATACAAGGTAATGAAATTGAAATGTAGTTGCATAGCCTGTCCCTTAACAAATTTCATGAAGGGCCTTCAAATTGTGTGATCGTGTAGTACTCTAGTCATACCACACTAATACTTTTACCACAAAATTCAAAGAGTGTGACACCATTAGTTTTTTTTTTTTTNTTTAGTTTTTTTTTTTTTTTTTTTTGGAAAAAGACTATAATAAACAGGCATAGGAGAAGTTAGGGGTAGAGAGTCTGAGCATACTCTAGAATCCCACATTTCATTTTTTTGACAAATAGCATAGTGACATAGTCTAAACTAGGACTCGAAACAATATTTGAAATATAAGATTCAACATTCCATTTAGGAGAATAAGAAATGATACTACTTGCATGTGACTCATACATAGCCTTCTTCCTTGGACATTGGAAAGGGTCAGTGACGTAAGTTTCTTCTTCGTTGTCCTTGCTACTCTATGGGGCCTGTGACCTTGCTTGGGGAAAATGGGAGACAAGCTGGATACAGTTCTTGACCTGCACAAATAAACACCATGTTGCTCACTGCTAGGTTTGATAATTTCAACTTCCATTGTCTCTTCTTCCTTGCATTCCAGTCAGGTGTCTTGATTCTTGACATTTCCAATAAAAGGGTATCGTCTTTACTTCAAGGCGGGTCCTCAAAAATGATTGGTGATGGGCCAACAATCCCTGACTCTTTGTGCTTCCCTTCTTCTAACTTCCCTTCTTTCTCTGTTTCTTTTCCCTTTGATTTAGATACTATTCGAATAGTCGTGAAAGCTCCTCATATAAGTTAAAGAGTTGAATAGCTTTTCCCTTGTGCTCCGCCATGTTTGAATTTTCTAAGATGAGTGAATTTTTTGCTGCCTCCACAACTTCCTTGATCGTACTTGCATGTGAGTTCTCACTTGAGCTTCCCTGGAAACGTACAACCTCCATTTTTGCATCCTCCTCACTTGGAGAGTCCTTGTCGTCAGACATTGCCGTACACACTTTGTTACTACATTCACTCTCATGGTCCTAATCTTGACTTCTTGGCTTCCCAACTAACCTATTCCTTGGCCTTATCTTCACATGTGATATCCCTAAACCCAATCTAATCGTTCTATCACAACCGTTGTGTTTTGTAGGGCAATCTTCTTCGATTAGATGCTTGACTTTTTAAAGCTTTTTAGCAACCTCTTGGATAAAGAGTCCGAACGTGCCGCTAAAGACAAATTCCAGTTAGCTAAATCACTTTTTCCTATCTCAAAAGCTACCATGGATACAAAACCTCCCATTTTGCTAAAACAAGCAGCTATGCTGAGTAAGATTTGGGTACCTAAATCATTCAAAGCTACTTTATCTTCCTTACTCTTAAACACAAAGCAAGCTAGAATCACCCCAACAAAACCGTACCTTTCTAAAGCCTCCTCAACCTTTTGTTGATTAAAGACTTCATTTCCTTCTGAACTCTATAAGAGTTTTCCCTTCCACATTAAGTTCATCGACAAGAATATGGTTAATTTTCTTCCTAAACTTCTCATAGACTGCCATGGAGCACAACACAAAACAACCAAAGGGCACAAGCAAACTAAACTAACAATAATAAACTACACCAAATTCCTAGTCACACTCATGAAGACCAAGAACACTAGAAGCTAACAGAACGGGATAATTACTGAGAAAGCTTCCAAACAAAATTAATGAGTTTCATTTGTAAGAAAAATGCAAATGAAATTAACCTTCACTGTACATAACAATAGAAGTATAGTACCTTTCATAGGAACCTCAAGGCACCATTAAACTAGGTGGCAAGAGAGCTAGAAGAAAACAATAATAAGAAAAGTTGGACCGACCACACTACATTGCCGTACTACATAGTTGGTCGAGCACTCGCAGGCAACCTTAGAAGTTTAATTGGCCGTCGGCAAGCTTGATCAGAGAGAACTGTTAATTGTTTACTGTGTTTAAATAGGTAGTTGTGAGTGACTGCACAGTTGTGACTTGTGAGTGACTCCAATCCACTATGGGCTTGTTTGGTATCAATGTGTTTTCATTTTATCTTATTTTATTTTATTTTATTTTATTTTATTTTTTTTGTTTTTTGATGTCATGTGATACATTTCATGAAAATAATTCTACCATACTCCATATAATAAATTTGTGAAACTTGTTTAAGTTAGCATAATTTGAAAACTGGCAACAAAAAGTGCAAATTACTTTTTGTGGTTTTTTCTTTTTACTTTCTGTTTTGGAAAAACAGAACACTGTCAACAATAAATGGTAACTAACAAATATCAATGATTTTGTATTTTTTTGATACCAGAATAATAATTTTGTTACTGAAGTAATAGACTACTTGCTTAAAGTATGTGAGGAGAAGAGTATATGTCATGAGCTAAAAGGACTTCTAGAAGACCTTAGTTGGTCTAGTGGTTTCTCAGCGTGTATATATTGGTCTAGTGGTTTCCCAACGTGTCATGAATTTTCCTCCCCACCTTTTGCCATACCTTTATAATGCACTTTTTGATGAAATATCATGGGCTACAAAAGATGAGGTTAGATTACTTCTATTTTATCTGCAAAAGCTTCCACATGTTTGGCGTTTCTTTTTATTATGATGGGTTGTGATCTCTGTTTTGCTATAATTGAAGCCAACCAAAAATCTCTATCAATCATTACACTTCAAGCACTACCTACTGATCACTAGAATATACAAGGTACATATTTAAGTAGAAACATGTGTTTTCATTTCTCGTGTTCTCAACTTTTCATATTCATGTGTATATTCTCTTACTGTCAAGCAGAAAATTGCACAAAATAGGAAGGGATCTACTAGTAGCAATGATGAAGAAATAATATATGTAAAACCAGAAGATGAACTTTTCTTTGAGGTTTCTTTCGATCCCAGTTCTTTGGTTTGTTTAGACTTCTAACACTTTCTTAAGCTTGATTTAACTATTTCTCTATGGGGTTTTCCAGCTATGTTCATGGCTGTTTACTTTCCCCTTGCACATTCAGCCACCAACAACTAAAGAGGTTAGTTTAATGATTCCTTGATCCATTCTTTCTAGGTGCTAACTTATAGACTTATATGTGTGCATGTTACGCTCATGTCCCATATTATAGTAGTTGTTCAATATGGATCTGTATGCATGGTTAACCTTCTATTGTTAAAACTAGACCCTCTCTATTTTTGTAGTTGCTCCACTCTGACTTCTACATTTATCGACACACGAATTTGGCCATTAGTATTTCTTACTATGAAGGTTATATTTTGAAAATATATAGAGGCAAATCCAATAACTTTTACATAATAATATTAGTGCTGATATAAAGTGGGTATCTAAATAGTGCAAAAGCCAAAGTGAAGCAACGGAAAAAGACATTGGGACGGTTAGCCTTAAAAGATGCCATCTTAAGTTAAAATAGAAAGAATGACATCAACTCTGACTATGTTAGCCATGTGAAAATTGTGGTTGCGGTGGAAAAGTTATCGGCTGATGGGACTAGTAATGGTGGTTGCGGCTGACAAGGCACAAGCATTTCGGCAAAAATTGCAATGGTTAATAGATGAGAGTTGATTTCTTCCTGGCAAACTTTTCCACAGAATTTTGTACGATGGTTGTTTGGGAAAGTTTAGTTTTTTTGGGGTATTTTTAGCCTTTTCAGTAAACACATATTAATCTATCATATATGTTTGTAATCTCAAATAGTAGCAAAATTACATATTTACATGTATCCATTTTTAGTTACTCATTGAAAGTGTTTTTGAGCTATATATGATCATACTTACTTTAGACCACAAGATGTTTGCTATATATGTTTTTTCACAGTTATGCAATTTTTAATGTGACAATTCAATAAATGATATTATTAAAAATAGATTTAAAAGCTACTCATTAAGTCGAATTAAAAGATCTCTTGTGATTATGGTTTTCTTAAGGAAATAAAATAAAAATAAATATTATCAAAATGTCAATTTAGGGAGTATTTTGGTCCCAAAGGAATATATGAGTGTTTTTATTGAAATTCATATGTATTTCACATATATAATATAAATGCTTTTCTACTCAAATATTGACACAATTTTGTATGGGTGTATGACTATGTTAATGAACAAATAGGAGTTTTGACAATTGACCTCGTACTTTTCTTTTTCAATACCCCCAGATCTTAGAGGCAAATAGCAATGTTCTAATAAATATATCTTCAATCATCAAATGATGGGTAATATTATCCCTTTATACATTTAAAGAAAAAAAATTACTATCTCCGTTTTATATTATTTGCAATGAGTTGACATAAAATAGAAAGAAAAAATGTCAAAGGTAATAAAACAAAAACCTTGAGCATTGTTCCCCTCACCTTGTATTAATTAAGCGTTTTCTAATATAGATTAGTTTAATATAAAAATAATAACTTTAGCTTAGTAAAAAGCCTATTTCAAACTTTACTAAGTTGGAATGATTTCAGTAAAAATAAATTAAGTTCAATAAAAATAAGTAAATATCATAAAAATTCATGCGTGCAAATTAATGATTATAGAGACAAATAAAGCTGGGCATAAGTGGCACGACCCGCCAACCCGACACGAACCCGACACGCTATAAGCGGGTTTGGGTTAAGCAATCCAACCCGTTTATTATATTGGCCCGACCCGACCCGAAACGTGTAATAAATGGGCCGGGTTAGGGTTGAGGGACCTCAACCCGTTTAACCCATATAACCCGTTTAATAGCTGGATCATATACTTCAATTTTTAAGGTTGGGCCATTGTTTTATGTTTGGCCCATTTTTTTCTCAGCCTTTTAGGGTTAGGTCAGTTTCACTGAGTCACTGCCTCACTTCATCTTACTTCATTCTACATTTCCGCCTCATTCTCTCACTTCATTTTCTCAATCTCAATCTCGCCTCACTCAAGCTCTCATTCTCTCACTATTTCCCTCTCATTATTTCACTCTTTTTTTTTCTTTTTTGAATCATCCTTCCAAATTCATAAGGCTAAGGTATGTTTTTAGTTCATTTTTTCGGATTTTGGTGTATTTTATTATATTTTTGTTTCGATTTTTTGTATTTCGATTTTAATTTGTTTTGTTAACGGTTTTGTTGATTTACTTTAACAATTTGTTGGTTTTGATTTGTTTGTTTAACGATTCGTTGATTTTGATTTGTTTGTTGATTTCGTAATTTTTTGATTTATTTTGGTTCGTAATTTTTTATTTTTCGATTTATTTTATAGTTGATTTATTTTTCGAATTGTTGATCTGTTTATTTGTGGATTTGTTTCANTTATTTGTTGATTTGTTTCGATTTTAGTTATGTTAGTCAATTTTTTGTTTCGATTTTAGTTGATTTGTGTTGATTTTTTGTTTCACGATGCAATGTATCACTCTGCTATTGCTTCTCGCCTTGCTTCGGATTTCTCACGTTATAACTCAGATGAGTAAGATTTTATCTGCCGATTATTATAATCATTTCATAGATGTATCAAATTAGTCTGCTTTTTTTTTTTTACTGTTAATTTGAATCTGCAATTCTGCATCATGCATAAAACCTGTTTTTATTATTTTGTGATGATGTAATGTAATTTGATGTAATGAAAGTGGACAAAAAGTATTTAGGTGCATCTTTTAACACTTGTGATTTGTAAATTATAATAAGTTCCTAAGTTCATCTTGTTGTTTTATCTTTTGTATAGTTTTGTTTTGTTAATTATAAAATGGTGTTATCATAATTTGAAATTAATAATTTGAAATTAAATTGATAATTTGATACTGATATCTTAATTAAGTCACTGAGTCTCCCATGGTTTTGTTACTGAAATTAATTTGATATCTTAATTAAGTCACTCAGGGTCAAACTCTACTAGACAATAAAACTTTTGATAATTATTATTCAGCGTATTGTTTAAAAGGATCATATGTTAATTATTTTCACTGAGGCTCATATGTCTGTGACAACTGACAATGTTTAAAAGGAAAATTCATAGCCTGAGCATATGGTTTTGTTAATTAAGTCACTGATAATTTGATACTGAAATTAATTTGATACTGCTAGGCTGATTTGTTGGTTTTGTTTGTTAATTAATTTTGTTTGTTGTTATTATGTAGCCATGGAATCTCCCATGGACTCTCCATTGGATTCTCCTATGGAGTCTTCCAAACCACAACCTGTAAGAGTAGACGTTGAAATCCAATCCGATGGTGATGAAGTCAGCACTGCAGGGGAAACAGCACCTCCAAAAGAACCACCAAAAATCAAACCTAATCTCACTGGCAATCCCTTAAAACGCCAAAGAAAATTGACTTCTCCCGTCCCATGAGTACTTTCAGCAATATATGTTGTCCCACATTTTTTGCACTTACATTGCATCTTTCCACTAACATCTAATTCATCAATCATTTCAAAATATTCCCACACAGGAGAAGTCAATTTTCAAAACACAACCATTTCACACTGAAACTTTTTAACAAAAAAACTGAACAATTACGAAAAATCAATAAAAAAACAAACCTAAACATTATGAAACAGAATCAACAAAATGTGAAAACAATTACGAGAAATCAAATACAGAAGCAGAAACCATAAAATCAAATATCTTTTTAGTTTTTCAGCAAAGTGTGAAGCTATAACCACAACCAACAAGCTGAGATAAAATTATACATCAACTAAGATTAAAAACAATCGAGTAGAAAGGGGAAGGGTTGCAATAAATTTAGAAAGGAAAGGGTTGCAATGAATTTCAACGTCAACTCTTACAGGTTGTGGTTTGGAAGACTCCATGGGAGAATCCAATGGAGAGTCCATGGCTACATAATAACAACAAACAAAATTAATTAACAAACAAAACCAACAAATCAGCCTAGCGGTATCAAATTAATTTCAGTATCAAATTATCAGTGACTTAATTAACAAAACCATATGCTCAGGCTATGAATTTTCCTTTTAAACATTGTCAGTTGTCACAGACATATGAGCCTCAGTGAAAATAATTAACATATGATCCTTTTAAACAATACGCTGAATAATAATTATCAAAAGTTTTATTGTCTAGTAGAGTTTGAGCCTGAGTGACTTAATTAAGATATCAAATTAATTTCAGTAACAAACCATGGGAGACTCAGTGACTTAATTAAGATTTCAGTATCAAATTATCAAATTAATTTCAAATTATTAATTTCAAATTATGATAACACCATTTTATAATTAACAAAACAAAACTATACAAAAGATAAAACATCAAGATGAACTTAGGAACTTATTATAATTTACAAATCACAAGTGTTAAAAGATGCACCTAAATACTTTTTGTCCACTTTCATTACATCAAATTACATTACATCATCACAAAATAATAAAAACAGGTTTTATGCATGATGCAGAATTGCAGATTCAAATTAACAGTACAAAAAAAAAAGCAGACTAATTTGATACATCTATGAAATGATTATAATAATCGGCAGATAAAATCTTACTCATCTGAGTTATAACGTGAGAAATCCGAAGCAAGGCGAGAAGCAATAGCAGAGTGATACATTGCATCATGAAACAAAAAATCAACACAAATCAACTAAAATCGAAACAAAAAATTGACTAACATAACTAAAATCGAAACAAATCAACAAATAAACAGATCAACAAATCGAAAAATAAATCAACTATAAAATAAATCGAAAAATAAAAAATTACGAACCAAAATGAATCAAAAAATTACGAAATCAACAAACAAATCAAAATCAACGAATCGTTAAACAAACAAATCAAAACCAACAAATTGTTAAAGTAAATCAACAAAACCGTTAACAAAACAAATTAAAATCAAAATACGAAAAATCGAAACAAAAATATAATAAAATACAGAAAAATCCGAAAAAATGAACTAAAAACATACCTTAGCCTTATGAATTTGGAGGGATGATTCGAAAAAGGAAAAAAAAAAGAGTGAAATAATGAGAGGGAAATAGTGAGAGAATGAGAGATTGAGCGAAGCGAGATTGAGATTGAGAGAATGAAGTGAGAGAATGAGGCGGAAATGTGGAATGAAGTAAGATGAAGTGAGGCAGTGACTCAGTGAAACTGACCTAACCCTAAAAGGCTGAGAAAAAATGGGCCAAACATAAAAAAATGGCCCAACCTTAAAAATTGAAGTATATGATCCAGCTATTAAACGGGTTATATGGGTTAAACGGGTTGAGGTCCCTCAACCCTAACCCGGCCCATTTATTACACGTGTCGGGTCGGGTCGTGCCAATATAATAAACGGGTTATATGGGTNACATAAAGCCCCAGAACTTGTTGGTATGATACCTTCTAAGACCTTTTTGAGTTTCTTAGATTCAAATCATTTTTGACAGGGTTGCTAATCCCTTGTAATCCTTTATGATACAGGTCAATCCACATACTCACCAGTTAAAGATTTGTGACTTTGGAAGTGCTAAAGTCCTGGTTAGTTCCTGCCTACTTTGTCTTGTTGACGGCGTGTTGCTGTTTGTACGTTTTATATTAATTAATTATTTTTTTTATATGTTTCAGTAGTTAGGATTTTGCAGTTGTATTGGAAGTTAAATTGTAATTGTTGAATAAAATGTTGTTTGTGTAGTAATTAGTAAGAGTATTTTGTGAGTAAGTTGTTTACGATATAGTGAGGGTTTGGATAATTGTCGAAATGTGATTGAGTTCGGAATCATAGACTAACTATGCTATTAGTTTGCTCGTTTTCGGGCTGATGAGAATTGAATATGCTTACTGTGGTGGCAATGTTGTTATGAGGTGGATTAGATAGGTTTAGTGATGAATTGCGTATGTAATGAGCGAGGAAAAATGGTTTGAGAATTATTGTAACTCTGTATTAAAAAAAATTACAGGAGATTTCAATTGCGGCGAACCTTCCTCAGAAAGAGATTGGAAAGTACATCAAGATTTTAGGGGAAGCTCTACAACTCAGTCAACCGATTAATAGCAACTCTATAGCTGTTCATATGCCCAGATTTTGTAATCTTCTTCAACTTAATAAATCCGCTTAGGTAATTTACAAGTTCCTCATGTTTGCTTGTGTAAGCACAAATATATTTACAGACTGAATGTTATGTTATTAATCTGATTGAATGAATCTGGAATCTTCTGTTTCGTATCTGCCTATCTGGTAAAACGTTCCTCAAAAGGGGGATTTGTGGTGATTGTTGTGGCGGTGTTGTCGTTGTTGAACGTTTGTAGTTCGCCGGNAGTTCGCCGCAACAACGACGGCTTCTAAAATCTCAAGGGTAATGTTCTTGAATTATTGGTGATGTTTTTGTTGGTTTGAATTTTGAAAGAATTGTTTTTGTTTTATGATAATCTTGTATTTAGTTATGATTATGATTTCTGGTATTTGTTATTGTGCTGGAAATTGGGATAATTTTGTTGTTCTGAAGTTATTATGAATTAAAGATGTCTAATTGAATTATGGAGGATTGTTTCTCAAGTAGAGAATTTTTGCAATACTGCAACTAGAGAAGGTTTTATGTTTCGATATTGCCGGGGTGAAATCGCGGTGCTGTGATTGTGCATTAGCATCACCCTCTCAAGGAATATAGCTTCTGTTAGTTTTTTGGAATAGATTAATTTTTTGTTAAATTTTTTTAGTGCTTATTTAAATTGTTTACTTGTTAATTGCTCCTAATATAAATTAATATAGGGTTGTTATTGTAATGATGAGTTGGTGTTCATAGGTTTGTAATGACAGGAGTTGTATGCCCATTTCCTTACAGTATGGTGGCTGTTCAATTTTTCTTAGCTTCATTTTAATCGTTGCCAAAGCATGATCTTTGTTTGATTAAGAGTTACTGCTTACTAGTAGTAAATTTAGTAGAGGTATTGAGGACTTGAGGTTAAGTTGGTTGCTTTCTTTTTTTTCATCGTACCTCATGAATATGTTTGAATGTTATGATGGTAATGTGAATTTTCATTTGATATGCAATGTGATGATACTAATAACACTAAATGAGACATTAATGGCAAAGAGAGGTTGATTAACTTGTAATCAATAGCTAGTTGGGTCTTATTTTACTTCCGGTGTGTCATTATGTTAGTAGCTGTAAATAATTTTGGCCATGACAACTTCCAAATGACAAGCCGAGTTTCAAGTTTAGACTATAAGTTCGACTTTCATCCACTATTCAAAATTATAAGTTTATAACCATGGTCTCCCAATGATTTTAATTCTTGAGTTGCTCTAAAAAGTAAATATTATTTTGGTGTTTGGCTCATTAGTTCCACCAGCATAAGGTGATGGAGGGAACACAAGTATATCATCACCTATGAGTACTTGTTAAAAATTGCCGTGACTGCATTACTGTAATGAATGCTGATGAGTGTAAAAAATTTTTGGTAAAATTTATAGATCTTAGTAATCACCCTGCTAACGTTTGGAAGCCTAATATGCTGGCTGGAGAACCTGCTAGGCTAGTATTACTTGTTCATACCCCACAACGGAAGGGACTAATGGAGGACAATGTAGGTGGCTCATGGATGAGAGGACGAGTAAGAACTAATTTTCTTAGTTAGCCAGTTTATAAAGAACAACCATATAGAAGTGCGCAACACAAAAAATTGACATTATTGACCTGAGGTAGCTTTGAAATCTTTAATAATGAATACTACATTTAAATTAATTGGAGTGCATTCCACCAATTCTAGTGATAATCAATTCTTCTACATCATTCAAAGTTTTGATTTCTAAGAAATTCCCTACAAGGCTCAAAACAAGTTTGATGATGAAGGTAAAGAATGCAAATATATAGTTGTGTTTAGCCTAGCTATTTAAATACTTGCATTTTAGCATATTAAGCTAGTATAAAGGTTAGTGTTAGGGTAATTTGACAATAATACATATAGTAATATAGTTATTGAATGTCTGAATTAGTGATATCAGATATAATTGATACTGTCCTTAACCTTTTTCATTACTGATTTCGTGGAAATTGGTTTATTATGAATTTCTATGTGACGCTTTTAATCAAGTCTTGTGTATTCAAGTAAGGAAACAGAAACAATGAGTAATATTGTCGATATCTAAATAAGTTTGTATATTTTTCTTTTCAGATTTGGTTAACTTTGTTGGTGTTGGTGCTCTAACTACCATTGGTTGAAGCTTCAATTTGTGATTCTGTGGAATCGAACCTCCCATTTTCCTGGTATGCTTTCTGAATGTACAATGTGAATGACAATGTACATGATAATGTTTTAAATTGATTTGTGTACACTATTTCATTATCATAAGCCTAGTTACCCGTTCAACACTTATTCATTAGGAATAAGTGTTGAATAGTCCCCGGTTTGGGACTGTCCTTGCACGTGTAATCTCACTTAGGATGCAAATATTAGCCTTCTTTTTGGTTCTAAAGAAAATTTCGGATTGTCATCTCTCTACTTGTTCTTCGAGTGCATATGTATATGAGTAATCATCTACATTGTACACTTGAAGAACAATAGGGAGATGCTGCCGAATTTTCTTTAGAACTAAAAAGTTTGCAAATATTTGCTAGTGAGGTTACACGTGCAAGGATGGGTTAGGTTGGAGTGATAAGGGACCCTTTGGATGCATTCATTATCCATGCAATGAACTATAATTTGCCTTGTACATAATTTCCGATCAATGAAATGAACAAGTATTTTGTGTAGCATGTTATGTGATTTTTTGTTGCTAGTATGTGTGGTTTTGAAATGTTTAATAAGTCTAATGCTATATAATTTTGATTAGAGTTATCGTTGTTTTGATCTTAGAAATGAATCGTAGTTGGATGTATGGTGATCGACGGGATAAAGCATTTCAAACGGGGATTATAGAATTCCGTAATGCAGCGTTACAACATCAAGCTGCCGAAGAACGGAGGCTAGAAGCCTAGAATATAAGCCTTTGATATGTTGCCCTTGTCGTGATTGTAGTAATGCAAAGAAGTAGGCAGACATAGATTTCATAGAGAATCACTTGTATCGCCGTGGGTTTAAGGCTGATTATGAGGTTTGGTATTGGCATGGTGAACAAGTAGCTTTTAGGGATGACAATAACAACAACAACGATGTTGTGTTAGGGGAGAATCCTTATGAGGTGAACGACACTACAGAGGATGGGAATGATGGCATTGAGGAAAATGAAATGAATGATATGATGGATGCATTTGGAGACCATTTAAATGGCAAACCTCGCATGTTTGAGGATTTGTCAAATGCTGCTGAGACGCCTTTGTATCCGGGTTGCGATAAGTATACCAAGCTCTCAGCAGTCTTAATATTCTCAAATTTACAAGCTAAGCACAGTTTGAGTGATGTTGGCTTATCAGATTTTCTGGAAGTAATACAGGACATGTTGCATCCCGAGAATGTTTTGCCTAAGTCTGCGTACTATGCCAAGAAGTTGATAAACCCGATAGGCTTAGGATACACTAAGATAGATGCGTGTGCTAATGATTGTGTGCTTTATCGAAAGGAGTATGAGAACTTGGATGCATGTCCAAAGTGCAAAGTGTCGCGCTATAAGAAACAAGAAGGTGATAACCGTAGCACTAAGAAGTTGCCTCCAGCTAAGGTGTTATGGTATCTTCCAATTATTCCAAGATTCAGGAGACTTTTTGCAATTCCGGGTGATGCAAAGAACTTGGTGTGGCATCATGAGGGTCGAAAGAAAGATAGGCTAATCAGGCATCTCGCGGATTCCAAACAATGGAATGACATAAATGATTAATTCCCAGTGTTTCGCGATGAGCATAGGAACCTTAGACTTGGTTTAAGTGCAGATGGGATGAATCCTGATGGCACACTCAGTACCCAACATAGCTCATGGCCTGTTTTGTTGACTATATACAACTTGCCTCCCTGGCTTTGTATGAAGCGCAAGTATATACTATTGTCTCTTCTTATATCAGGTCCAATGCAACTTGGAAATGATATAGATGTATACTTGGCACCCTTGATAGATGGTTTGATGTTATTGTGGAATGAAGGTGTGTCCATATAGATGTATACTTGGCATCCTAGGCTTATGTATGCTTACATTATTATTATTTGAGCCTAGTTTTAGTCGATTTTTCTCTCTAAAAATAGTTTTGTGCAATTTGTTCATGTATTCAATCATTTAATACAATTTAAGTTTTATTCAATTCTTCTTCTTTTTCTTGTTAATTTAGTTTTGTTATTTTATTTATTTTATGCTTTTAGTTCTAGATATTAATATGAGTAGATTTATTTTATGCCGTAATTTATGTGCTGTTTAGTTTTGTTAATTTAATATGTTTTTAGTATTAGTTTTTAACGTCGATTTGATTCCTGTGATTTACAGTATGTGTGAATAGTTTACTTTCTAAGGCTAGAGGATCCATGAACCATCCCCGTGAACTTGTTTGGTAGTCGATTAATATAATTTATGTAGTTTTTTAATTCCTATTATCAATTTATATTGCTTGCAATTGACATTTCCAATAAAAGGGTATCGTCTTTACTTCAAGGCGGCTCCTCAACAATGATTGGTGATGGGCCAACAATCCCTGACTCTTTGTGCTTCCCTTCTTCTAACTTCCCTTCTTTCTCTGTTTCTTTTCCCTTCTTCTAACATTCCTGCAAATATAAAAGCAAATCATACATTCAAAAACTAAATATTCATAACTAATTTTACCTAAATCGCAACAACAAAAGCCAAATACTGTCCAATATCAAGAATAGAAGGATCAGATATCGAACTCGCTTCTCTAAGCTGTTCTGCAGAAACCAAACCCCCATAAATCCACAATCGTCATTAAGGTATCCGAAGGTCTAGCCTTATAATCACCAACTTTCAAATACCCAAATCACAATTAACAATCTTTCCAACAAAACTGATAAATAAATCATTTCAACCCTACAAAAATCACAACTTTAAAAAACCCAAATCACCAAATAACACAAGCAAACAATCAAAGCCTAAAATAACCAATCCTATCACCAACAATCATAATAAACTTCTAACAAAACTGATTAATGAATCATTTTAATCCTAGATAAAACCCAACAACATAATAAAAACCACAACTTTAAAAAACCTAAATCATAAAAAATCACAAATAATCAATCAAAAACCAAAAATAATCAATCTGATCACCAACTTTCCAACGAGTAACATTGTTACCTACTTGAAGAATAGTTCCAGAAAATTCTAAACCAGGATAAGGACTAGCCCCATTAGGTGGAGGATAAAAACCTTTCCTTTGAATAGTATCTGCTCTATTTAAGGCACTTGCTTCTACTTTAATTAATACTTCATCTTCTTTTATAATTGGGTCTTCTACTTCTTGTAGTTGCAGCACTTCTAGACCTCCCACATTTGTTATTACCACTGCTTTCATTTTTATTTTATTTTTTTATTGTAAATGTCCAATTTTTATGGGTTTTAAAGTTTTATGGTTGATTTTTGACCTAAAAATCAACAAACTAACAATAACTCCAAAATGAACCCAGATAAGGAGTTCATATCAAAAACAACGAAGCTTAAATTTGACCTAAAAATCAACCAAATTACAGATCGAAAAAATCAACATTCAAAAAATCGTCATAAAATAGAAAATAACTGAAATTAATTTGAAAGAACTAACCTTAGTAAGAGAATACGAGAGATTTGAAACAAACACAAAGAAAATCAAAACTTCGAAGAAAAATGAGAATCAAATGTTGAAGAAAATGAAGGAAGAATCCGTTGATGAAGGAAGAGTTAACTAGAGAGGAAGGAATTCGAAGATGAAGAAGGGTTTAAAGGAATTCGAAGAATTAGAAGAATGGGCTGCCACTGTGTATCTACCCTAAGAACAAGAAGAATGGGTTGATGACCCTATAAAAGCCCTTAATTAAAGCCCAACAATTATAGGGCTGCCATTACCATTTATTAAAGCCCCAATAAAAAATAGTTTTTAAAAACCTAATCTAATTATGAACCAACCCTTTATATATCCTTTAGTGAAAGCTTTAGGTTTATTGAACTTGCATTTAGTAAAACTGTGAAGAAATGTTAAGGAAATTGTAAATTTTAAATTTGGTAATATATAGATAATTAGATGTATAGTGATTGTTAGCTAACCCCTTTTTTTTGTAGAACTTGAGAGAATGCCTCGAAAACCACGAATAAGTGGCCAATTGCCTCGAAAACCTTTCGCATTCTCTCCATTTGCTCGTTCTGTGAGTAGAATTGTAGCAGCTTCTTCATCAAAGAACGAAGTGTCTAAAACGAAATCTGAGAAGACATACTCCTCCACTATACTTGGTGTGTTTCTTAGTCAATTTTCTCATCTCTTTAAGTTGCCATGTTGTTTTGATCTGTGTTTTGCTATTCATGTGTTGATCTATCTTGTTTTCTGAAAACCATTTCTATTATGTGTATTTAGCCAATGGGTCTAGCAAGCGCAAGGCAAGAGAGAAGGATCTAGAATCTGAATCTTCTGAAGAAGAAGCACCTGAAGTAAGTTGTCTCTGTGATTCTTGGTGGTGGCTTTTAGTTTGTTACTATCTAGTTCTTGTATATTATCACTAATCTTAAACTGTCCTTTTACGTCATCCTTATTTACTCTCCAAGGCTTGTAACTACTTTGCCCTTCTTTTTTGAATTATGTTGTATAGGAAGTTGTCCAGGCAGATTTCGCCTTTTTTGACCCAAAGCCTGATGACTTTCATGGAGTAAAGATGCTACTACAAAGCTATCTTGATGATAAAGAGTGGGACTTGAGTGGTTTTGTAGACTTGATATTAGCACAGACAACAGTTGGGACTGTGATCAAGATAGAGGATGATGAAGATCAAGGACTGTTTGCAGTTCTTACAGCTTTGAATTTGGGAAGATACAAGGTAATGAAATTGAAATGTAGTTGCATAGCCTGTCCCTTAACAAATTTCATGAAGGGCCTTCAAATTGTGTGATCGTGTAGTACTCTAGTCATACCACCCTAATACTTTTACCACAAAATTCAAAGAGTGTGACACCATTAGTTTTGTTTTTTTTTTGGAAAAATACTATAATAAACAGGCATAGGAGAAGCTAGGGGTAGAGAGTCTGAGCATACTCTAGAATCCCACATTTCATTTTTTTGACAAATAGCATAGTGACATAGTCTAAACTAGGACTCGAAACAAAATTTGAAATATAAGATTCAACATTCCATTTAGGAGAATAAGAAATGATACTACTTGCATGTGACTCATACATAGCTTTCTTCCTTGGACATTGGAAAGGGTCAGTGACGTAAGTTTCTTCTTCGTTGTCCTTGCTACTCTATGGGGCCTGTGACCTTGCTTGGGGAAAATGGGAGACAAGCTGGATACAGTTCTTGACCTGCACAAATAAACACCATGTTGCTCACTGCTAGGTTTGATAATTTCAACTTCCATTGTCTCTTCTTCCTTGCATTCAAGTCAGGTGTCTTGATTCTTTACATTCCCAATAAGGGGGTATCGTCTTTCCTTCAAGGCGGCTCCTCAACAATGATCGGTGATGGGTCAACAATCCCTGATTCTTTGTGCTTCCTATCATTTGACTTCCCTTCTTTCTCTATTTCTTTTCCCTTGATTTAGATACTATTCGAATAGTCATGAAAGCTCCTTGATATAAGTTAAAGAGTTGAATAGATTTTCCCTTGTGCTCTGCCATGTTTGAATTTTCTAAGATGGTGAACTTTTAGGTGCCTCGGTGCCTCCAAAACTTCCTTGATCGTACTTGGAAGCGAATTCTCACTTGAGCTTCCTTGCAAACGTACATCCTCCATTTTTGCATCCTCCTCACTTGGACAGTCCTTGTCATCGGACATTGCTGTACACACTTTGTTACTACATTCACTCTCATGGTCCTAATCTTGACTTCTTGCCTTCCCAACTAATCTATTCCTAGGCCTTTTCTTCACATGTGATATCCCTCAACCCAATCTAATCGTTCTATTACAACTGTTGTGTTTTGCGGGGCAATCTTCTTCGATTAGATGCTTGACTTTTCCAAGCTTTATAGCAAACTCTTGGTTAAAGGGTCCGAACGTGCAGCTAAAGAGCTAAAGACAAATTCCAGCTAGATAAATCACTTTTTCCTATCTCCAAAGCAGCCATGGCTGTTCTATTTAGAGCTTCAATATTAGAAGAATTAAAATTTAAGAAAATGGAGTAAATACGACCAGTTTGTACAAAACCTCCCATTTTGCTAAAACAAGCAGCTATGCTGAGTAAGATTTGGGTACCTAGATCATTCAAAGCTACTTTATCTTCCTTACTCTTAAACACAAAACAAGCTAGAATCACCCCAGCTAAACCGTACCTTTCTAAAGCCTCCTCAAACTTTTGTTGATTAAAGAGTTCATTTCCTTCCTAACTCTATAAGAGTTTTCCCTTCCACATTAAGAAGATGGTTAATTTTCTTCCTAAACTTCTCATAGACTACCATGGAGCACAACACAAAACAACAACCAAAGGACACAAGCAAACTAAACTAACAATAATAAACTACACCAAATTCCTAGTCACATACATGAAGACCAAGAAAACTAGAAGATAATAGAAGGGGACAAATTACAGTAAAAGCTTCCAAACAAAATTAATGAGTTTCATTTGTAAGAATAATGCGAGTGAAATTAACTTTCACTNTGAAATTAACCTTCACTGTACATAACAATAACAGTACCTTTCATAGGAACCTCATTGAACTGAGTGGCAAGAGAGCTAGAAGAAAACAGTAATAAGAATTGGACCGACCACAATGCATTGCCGTACAACACAATTGGTTNGTTGGTCGAGCACTTGCAGGCAACCCTAGAAGTTTAATTGGCCGCCGCCAGCAAGCTTGATCAGAGAGAATTGTTTACTGTGTTTAAATAGTTAGTTGTGTGTTTAAATAGTTAGTTGTGAGTGACTGCACAGTTGTGACTTGTGAGTGACTCCAATCTACTAAGAGGGACTTGTTTGGTATCAATGTGTTTTCATTTCATTTTATTTTATTTTATTTTATTTTTGTTTTTTGGTTTTTGAAGTTATGTGATACATTTCATTAACATAATTCTACCGTACTCCATATAATAAATTTGTGAAACTTGTTTAAGTTAGCATAATTTGGAAACTGGCAACAAAAAAGTGCAAATTACTTTTTGTGGTTTCATTTTTTTTATAATTTTCTTTTTTTTTTGAAAAACTGAAAACTATAAACAATAAACGGTAACTAACAAACGTCAATGATTTTTTATTTTTGCGATACCAGAATAATAATTGTATCAGTGAAGTAATAGACTACTTGCTTAAAGTATGTGAGGAGAAGAGTATATGTCATGAGCTAAAAGGACTTCTAGAAGATCAAGCTGAACATGTTGGACTAGTGGTTTCCCAGCGTGTCATGAATCTTCCTCCCCAGCTTTTGCCACACCTTTACAATGCTCTTTTTGATGAAATATCATGGGCTACAGAAGATGAGGTTAGACTACTTCTATTGTTTCTGCAAAAGCTTTCCACATGTTTGGTGTTTCTTTTTATTATGATGGTTTGTGATCTCAATTTCTGTTTTGCTATAATTGAAGCCAACCGAAAATCTCCGTCAATCGTTTCGCTTCAAGCACTACCTACTGATCACTAGAATATACAAGGTATGTTTGTAAGCAGAAACATGTATTTTCATTTCTTGTGTTCTCAACTTCTCATATTTATGGGTATATTCTCTTGCTGTCAAGCAAGCAGAAAATTGCACAAAATAGGAAGGGATCTACCAGTAGCAATGATGAAGATATAATATACGTAAAACCAGAAGATGAACTTTTCTTTGAGGTTTCTTTCGATCCCAGTTCTTTGATTTGTTTAGACATCTAACAATTTCTGAACCTCAATTTAACTATTTCTCTATGGGGTTTTCCAGCTATGTTCATGGTCGTTTACTTTCCCCTTGCACATTCAGCCACCAACAACTAAAGAGGTTTGTTTAATGATTCCTTGATCCATTCTTTCTAGGTGCTAACTTATAGATTTATATGTGTGCATGTTAGGCTCATATCCCCTAATACCTATTTTAGTAGGGCTTTATTGTTCTATATGCATGGTTAACCTAATGTTGTTAAAACCCAGACCCTCTGTATTTTTTTAGTTGCTCCATTCCGACTTCTACATATACCGACACACGAATTTGGCCATTAGTATTTCTTAAAAATTTTAAAAATATATAGAGGCAAATCCAATAACTTTTACATAGTAATATTAGTGCTCATATATAGTGTGTATCTAAATAGTGCCAAAACCAAAGTGAGGCAACCGAAAAAGACATTGGGACGGTTAGCCTTAAAAGATGTCATGTTAAGTAAAATAGAAAGCATGATATCAATTCTGACTATGTTAGCCATGTAAAAATTTTGGTCGCAGTTGAGAAGTTATCGGCTGATGGGACTAGTATTGGTGGTTGCGGCTGACAAAGCACAAGCATTTTGGCAAAAATTGCAATGTTTAATAGATGAGAGTTGATTTCTTCCCGGCGAACTTTTTCATAGAATTTTGTACGATGGTTTGGGAAAGTTTAGTTTTTTTTTGGGTATTTTTAGCCTTTTCAATAAACACATACTAATCTATCATGTCTGCTTATAATCTCAAATAGTAGCAAAATTACATATTTACATCTATCCATTTTTAGCTACTCAAATTGTTTTTGAGCTATATATGATCATACTTACTTTAGACCACAAGATATTTGGTATATATGTGATATGTGCGGTTTTGATAGTGTTTTTCCCCTTATTTCGAGTCAATTTTATGCCTAGTGGTTGATATTCTGGCTCTATTTTAGTTCATTCGATGTTCTTTAGCTAATTTGAAGTGTCTCGTCAAGTTTGATTAATTTCCGGCGATTTTAGAGCTTTTTAGTTTGATTTTTATCATTCGCGGTTGTTATGCTCGGTTTTGGTATGTTTTGTAATTTCAGGCACGGAAACCGAGGCTCGGAACGAAGCCGGAAAGCTTGGACGGGATAAGAGTGAAGATGCATGGAAATGCGTGCCAAGAAGTATGAAAACAGCTCTTAAAGAACTTATGAAGAAATAAGAAGGAAAGAAAATGAAACAAGTTTCTGAGGCACACATGCGGGCGCACGAATAATACATGCGGGCGCATTTAATCAACATTTCAAACAAGGAGGCATTCTGGAGGTCTGATGCGGGCGCATAAACCTCTTATGCGCCCGCATCAGACGATTTTTCCGGATTTTTAATTCTTTTTATTTTCTTCGTAGTTAGGCTTTGTAAGCCCAACTTTGGGTACATTAGGCACGACTTTCTAGGCAAAA
>PYUH01001125.1:64481-128564 GCA_016808085.1 Suaeda aralocaspica | reverse complement strand
TGGCCGTGTGGAGCCCACCTTGGTGGTCCAGTCAGTGCCAAGTGGCAGTTCCACCTGGACTTTAGTGGACACATGGCCCAGTATTATGCTGACACGTGGCATGAGTTGGCGTGCCACATCAAGAGTGATATAAGCATGGGAGTGCGTGCCAAAAAGCNCAGATGCGGGCGCATGAATCTCCTATGCGCCCGCATCAGCCGTTTTCCGGAACTTTTCTTTTTCTTTTATTTTCTTCGTACTTTGACTTTGTAAGCCCGAATTTTGGGTACTAAAGGCACGACTTTCTAGGCAAAAGAACTTTATGCCTTTCATAATTTAGAATTAGACTCTTAGGTTTTATTTGAAGCACTTTTTCTCTCTCAAAAATTAATTTGGGAATTAGGGTTTTGCTCTCAACAATAATTTTCAATTCAATTCAAGTTCTTCAATTTGTTCTTCAATTTGGTAATTCTTTTGCTTTTATTCTTTTTACTTAGTTTAATTTATGTTTTTTTTTTGTTTCATTAGTTTAATTATTTTAGTTAATTATTGATGTTAATTAGTTTAATTGTCAATTACTTCATGAATTTAATTATGAATTTTATAATCATGTTTGCTTTAATTTTCATATTCATGAGTGAGTAGTCAAATTTCTAGGGTTAGGGAAACCTTGATCAATCAATGGACTAATTAAATTAGGTTGTTTCAATCCCATAATTAGTAGTCAATTTCCTATTATTGGTTTCTTTGTTTACAATTGAATTGTGCGCAGATTTAGTTGTAATTTTGGTAATTGTCGAATTTGATGCCGAGAGGTAAAAATACCACAATAAGACCACTGAATAATAGGCGGAATTAGTCTAGACATGAGAGAGAGCCGCTAGGTGAGTTTCGAGGGAGTCTAAATTCGAGAGAATTAGTGAGCCCTAGTTTGATGATAGTTGTGAGATTGCATGATCTTTGTTAGTGAATCCATTAGTAGTTCTTGGTGACCCGAATAACCCTAGGCTTCATTTATTGGTTTTAATCTTCGTTATTTCCCGTAATTAGTTAGTAGTTAATCAGTAGTCAGTTAGTTAGTCAACATTTCTCAACCAAGGCCCTTTGTACGGTTTAAGCTTTTTAGAACTAATAGGGTTCAATTGCTTCCCTGAGGATTCGATCCTTACTTCCCTAGCTACATTAGTTAGTGTCGTTTGGTTTATTTTTGATAGGTGTGCGATAGCCTCATCAAATTTTGGCGCCGTTGCCGGCGAGGCAATTTTTAATTCTGTTAGTCGGGTTTATACTGTTTTCTTTTTATTTTTCTTAGTCTCAAAGAACTATTCAGTTCTTTGGGGCTGTTTCTTATCTTTGCTCGGAGTTTCTATTGTGTGCAGGTTCATAGGTTTATGCAAAACGACCACGAGCCTGATACTTTCATCTTCCCTGAGCCCGAGCGAGTATTTTTGAAGCGGTTGAGACGTAGTAGACGCCGAATTTTTCTTCCCCGATCTGTGGAGGAAACTGTTTCTGATTTGTCTCAGTTTTTCGAGTTCACCTTCAACCCGTTGTTTGAAGGATATTTAGAGGTTGAAATGGCTGCCGAAGGAGAAGGGCAGGGTAGAGGACCACCACCTCCACCACCGCCACCTGTGGCCCGTTCATTGAGAGACTATTCCTTGCCTAGTACGGAGTCTATGGCTGGAGGTTATTCAGTACCCGATACCGATGCTGCTAACTTTGAACTGAAACCGGCTCTTGTGAACATGGTTGAACGAAATCAATTTTCAGGGACATTGAAGGAGGATCCGAATTTACTCTTACAGAATTTCCTTCAATACTGTGATACTATCAAGCAAATGAACGTTTCTAAGGACTACATCAGAAGGCGAATGTTCCCATTTTCGTTAAAAGACAAGGCTAGAACCTGGTTGAATGATCTTAATATGGCCACCATTAATTGTTGGGAGGATTTAGCTCTTGCTTTTCAGAGAAAGTACTACCTACCACAGAGAACTGCTTTGTTGGGGAGCCAAATTACTAACTTCAATCAGGAGATAGATGAGTCACTATATGATGCTTGGGAACGGTTTAAGGAGTTATTGAGAATGTGTCCTCATCATGGGCTTGAGAAATGGTTTCTAGTTCAGTCATTCTACAATGGGTTGGGTAATGAGAGTAGGGCTTTGTTAGATTCTGCTACTAATGGTTAATTTATGAACCAGGAGGTCAACGCTGCATATGAACTGATTGATGAAATTGCCACTCATAATTCACAGTTTGGTAACCTTAGAGGGCATTCCAAGAAGGGTGGAAAACATGTAGTTGATGATAAGTATGAGAGTCTAGCTGCACAGATCAATGCCATAAGTCAGAAGCTTGATAAGATTGGTACTACAGCTCCTCCACCATCACCTGTAGCTGCACTTTCGGGATGTACTGATCCTTTCTGTGATTCCTGTGGTTCATTCGGTCATAGTTCCCAGTCATGTACTAGTTCAGTAGAGCAAGTGTGTGCCTTTCAAGCCTACAAGAACAATCCATATTCTAATACATACAATCCGGGCTGGAAGGATCACCCATACTTTTCTTACAAGAACAACAGCAATGTCCAGAATCCTCAGCAAGCTATGCCACCTCAGCAGGCACCCCAGCAGATGCAGAGATATGTACCACCACACCCACCAGGTTTCAGCAGGCCACCACTATCAGCACCGCCAATGCCACCTCAACCTAGTGGAGAAATCTCAGAGTTGAAGAATATGATGTTGCAAATGCAGAAAAATATGGAAGCGATGCAGGCTCATAACAAGCACCTGGAGACTCAGATAGCTCAGATTGCATAATCAACTGCTCAAAGGCAACCAGGCCACCTTCCATCGCAACCTACACCTCCAGTATCACAGGCATCACAGAATCCCCCGAGGGACCATGTCAATGCCATTACCTTGAGGAGTGGAGCTGCTTATGAAGGCCCGAAAATGCCTACTGATGATGTTAATCCTGATGTTGCAGGTGGAGCTAAGAAGACCAGTGATGTGGTGATTGAAGATTTAGAGACATTTCCAGATAAGGAGGCTGAAGCACCTACGGAGAAGGTAGATGACACATCGATTGATACTATCCCGAAGTCACAGGTTAGGTTGCCCTTTCCGAACAGGGTGACCAGGAGTAAGAACGATAATCATTTCAGTAAATTTTTAGCTATTGTTAAGAATTTGCAGGTTACTGTTCCATTTACTGATTTAATAATTCAAATTCCTACTTACACTAAGTTTTTGAAAGACATTTTGAACAGGAAACGTGAGTTGAGTGTGGTGGTGACCGTAGCACTTACGGAGGAGTGCAGTGCTATATTGCAAAACAAGTCCCCACCTAAGCTGAAGGACCTGGAAAGTTTTTCTATTCCTTGTAACATTGGCCCTCTGTTTATTGACAAAGCTTTATGTGATTTAGGGGCCAGTGTTAGTGTCATGCCGTTATATATTTGTAAAAAGCTTGATATGGGTGCTTTAAAGGTTACTAACATCACCTTGCAGATGGCAGATAGGACAGTGAAGTACCCTAAAGGTATTTTAGAGGATGTCCCGGTGAGAATAGGGAAATTCTTTATTCCTGTTGATTTTGAGTGTTGGATATGGAGGAGGATGCACACATCCCTATTATTCTAGGAAGACCATTCTTAAATACTGCAGGAGATGTTATTGATGTTAAGAATGGAAATTTGACTCTTTCTGTAGGTGATGACAAGGTTACCTTCAACCTTGATAGTGCATTGAAAAGTCCTATGATAGAACAATCGTGTCATGCAATTTATACTCTTAATGAAATTGTTCTTAATGGGTTGCCTCGATCCCCTAATAAGGATCTTCTAGAGGCTCCTTTGTGTTTGGATTCTATTGCAGGTGATGAAGATGATGCTAATAACAAGCTATGTCAGGATCAAAAGAAAAGAAAATCACGTCCCAAAAAACGCCGGAAACCTCGAAAACAATCTTCTCATGCTTGTAATATGAATACGACAAATGATAGGGTTTTTACCAAGGAACGTGAGGCATTTGAGCAACCAATAACTCCTAATTGCTTTGATTGCCTAACTATATGGGGTTCACATTCACTCTTCGATCCTCCGTGAGCTATGTGGTAAAATGGTCAAGCTAATGACCCTAAACAAGCGCTTCTCGGGAGGCAACCCAAGCTTTCTATCCCTTTTTAACTCTATTTGTGTATTTTTGGTGTGTTTTAGTTTATTTTCGTAATTTTTAGTTAGTTTGTGTTCGTGTGTTTTTTTTGTGTTTTTAGGTATAATTGAGTAACTAGGGGTTTTCGGTAGAATTCCGAAGTTTAAAGTCTAAGTAAAGGTCAAGGTGAGTGAAAAAGAGAAAGTGAAAATTTGTTAAGTGTCAAAGAGAAGAAAACAAAGTGATCGGGGTGAAACAGGGTAGATGCGGACACATGGGGGTTTTATGCGCCCGCATTTGACCCACGGAAGTCCAGAAAATTTAGTGAAGATGATTGATGCGGACGCATGGGAAGTTTATGCGCCCGCATCAGACCTCCAGAAGTCCAGATTTTTTTCCCGCCCGCATCTGCGCAAGAACGTCATTTTGAAACGGTCATAACTTTTTCTCTAGGACGTTCCACGAGACTTATGACCTACCGTTGGAAAGCTTTATGAGTCTACTTTCCAATTCAGTAGGAATCAGATTAATCCAAATTATACTTTGTTATATATGATCGAAACAGCGTGAGGTGGTCAAATCTCAATCCGTGTATGCTACATGTAATAGCATTTACCACCCACGCCTCTTTCTTTTTCTTGCACAACTTCTTCCTCTTACCCATATACATCATTTTATACCCCTATGACTCCCTAAACCCCTCCACCGTCTCTCTTCCCTCTTACTTTACTCCCTTCAGCACTGAGGACATTGCTGAGTCCGGCTTGGGGGAGGTATGTTTTATTTGCTTTCTTAGTATAGCTTTTACTACTTTCTTGTGTAGTTTTTACTGCTTTGTAGGATTGTTTCATGGTTTGTACCGTCCCTTAAGGCCGGGAGTTTACATGTAACCAAAAAAATGTACTGCTTTCTTAGTTTAATGTAGTTCAGCTTTAGAAAGAGAATTCTTATTGTGATTGGCTAGCTGCTCGTCCCGGTTCTTGTTGATTTGACTTTTCATGTACCCATTTGCTTAAATTTTTGAAAACTTCATGATTCTTGTATTCGGATGAGTTTACTTATGTGATTTGCCGGGCATGACTTAGTCTTAATTTGCTAGCATTCCTTGTATTTGCTAACTCTGTCTAACCTTGATTGGGTCCTGGACTTGAACTGTGTTAGCGGGAGGATTTGAGCCACTTTAATCTCATAGGCTACATTAAATTGTATTCTTTTCATGTCTGCTTAGTTCCTGGTGCATTTATGATCTTGGGTTTGCCATTGGACTTTAGTAACTTTTAATTGAGATTTTGTTGCATGTTGCGCATGATAAGAGGCATTCAATTGTTGCTAGAGCTTCCAGATACATTATTAGGATTTTCGTGCTGAACACTTTTCCCCTTTGATCCTGTGTTTTCTTAAGCCTGTATCCCTCACAAAATTTAACCGCATTACAACCCTTTTTGGCCTTGGTGTTTGATGACAAGTTGTATGCCCAAGCTTGGCTTGGGGGAGTCATGTTGTGGTTTGTTGTGGGTGTTGATTGTTGTGATTACGTATCTGGAGGATTTGGTGAAATTGTGAAATTTTGATGTGCAAGAAGTTCTATAAGTTTCACATTAAGGCTCTGCGTACCAATGATTAGAGTTGTGTTTTAAAACACAATGTGTTGGTTTCTAAATGCGATTTGGAGTCCAGTTATGTACGTGTGATGGTTTGGTCTTAATGGCTAACTATTAAGAGTCGTGAAACTAAAGTGAAATGAAAAAAAAAAGAGAAAAAAAAGAGCAATGAAATTGAAAAAAAAAATTGAGGAAAGAATTGAAAAAAAAACGAAGAAAAACAAGTTGAAATTGAAGTGGATGAATGAAAAGCTTGAATTTGGTTTATATTTGTGCTATTGAATGAAAATAAAGGTGTGAAGTGAATGAAAATTTAAAAGTTTGGTTTGATTCGGTTGGAATTGGATTATGGGAGACATTGATGTTATTGTATGATGTGTTGGTGAGTTTCCGATGTTTTATATGAGTATACCCCGCATTTTCAGCCACATTATCCCAAATTTATCTTACCCTTCACCCTAGCCTTACATTACAAGCTTATAAAGTCCTCTTTGATCTTCATGTGCATGCTTTGGTTGATTGTGGAAGAACCCTTTGGCAAGGTCGTAGAGTATTAATTGCATTTCGAGTCGACTTTAGGATTGAGTGTATACCTTTAAACACTTGCATGAGGTGTGAGATGTGGGTTTGGGTTCCTCAAAACTTGCATTCAAACACTATTGCATTTGCATTCCATTTCCTTATGGTTGGGTGGTGAGGGTGAGCTATATTGTTAGATGCTCAATTGTGTGGAGTGACAACTCGTGAGCTATTCTAGTCATCGATTCATTAAACTTGCTTGGTTGGCTTTGTTTGACTTTTCCCTAGGAATGTGTAGCATTTGACTTGCTTTGATCTTAGTAAACTCGGAAGGATCCTTGAATTGTGATGCATATGTTTTTATGGGGTGAAAGTCATTTCGATATCTTTGCTCGAGACGAAGGCTTGGCTTAGGGGAATTTGATATGTGCGGTTTTTATTGCGTTTTTCCCCCTTGTTTCGGGCCCATTTTATGCCTAATGGTTGTTATTCTGGCTTGATTTTAGCTTATTTGATGTTCTTTAGCTAATTTGAAGTGTTTCGCCAAGTTTGATTGATTTCCGGCAATTTTAGAGCTTTTTAGTTCGATTTTATCGCTTGCGGTTGTTATGCTCGGTTTTGGTGTGTTTTGTAATTTCGGGAGCACGAAAACCGAGGTTTGGAACGAAGCTGAGAAGCTTGGACGAAATAAGAATGATATATGCACGGGAGTGCGTGCCAAAAAGCTATGGAAACAAGTCTTGAAGAAATCATGAAGAAATAAGAAGAAAAGGAAAAAATAAGCTTCTGAGGTCTCTATGCGCCCGGATAAAAATGACATGCTCCCGCATTTAAAAAGAAATTCAGCTGGAAAGGCATTCTGGGAGGTTGATACGGGCGCATGAATCTCCTATGCGCCCGCATCAGCCGTTTTTCGGAACTTTTCTTTTTCGTTTATTTTCTTCGTACTTTGACTTTGTAAGCCCGAATTTTGGGTACTAAAGGCACGACTTTCTAGGCAAAAGAACTTTATGCCTTTCATAATTTAGAATTAGACTCTTAGGTTTTATTTGAAGCACTTTTTCTCTCTCAAAAATTAATTTGGGAATTAGGGTTTTGTTCTCAAAAATAATTTTCAATTCAATTCAAGTTCTTCAATTTGGTAATTCTTTTGATTTTATTCTTTTTACTTAGTTTAATTTATGTTTTATTTTTTTGTTTCATTAGTTTAATTATTTTAGTTAATTGTTGATGTTAATTAGTTTAATTGTCAATTACTTCATGAATTTTATAATCATGTTTGCTTTAATTTTCATATCCATGAGTGAGTAGTCAAATTTCGAGGGTTAGGGAAACCTTGACTAATTAATGGACTAATTAAATTAGATTGTTTCAATTCCGCAATTAGTAGTCAAATTCCTATTATTGGGTTTTTCGTTTACAATTGAATTGTGCGCAGATTTAGTTGTAATTTTGGTAATTGTTGAATTTGATGCCGAGAGGTAAAAATACCACAATAAGACCACTGAATAATAGGCGGAATTAGTCTAGGCATGAGCGAGAGCCGCTAGGTGAGTTTCGAGGGAGTCTAAATTCGAGAGAATTAGTGAGCCCTAGTTTGATGATAGTTGTGAGATTGAACGATCTTTGTTAGTGAATCCATTAGTAGTTCTTGGTGACCCGAATAACCCTAGGCTTCATTTATTGGTTTTAATCTTCGTTATTTCCCGTAATTAGTTAGTAGTTAATCAGTAGTCAGTGAGTTAGTCAACATTTCTCAACCAAGGCCCTTTGTACGGTTTAAGCTTTTTAGAATTAATAGGGTTCAATTGCTTCCCTGAGGATTCGATCCTTACTTCCCTAGCTACAATAGTTAGTGTCGTTTGGTTTATTTTTGATAGGTGTGCGGTAGCTTCATCAAATTTTGCCCCTCTGTTTATTGACAATGCACTATGTGATTTAGGAGCCAGTGTTAGTGTCATGCCGTTATCTATTTGTAAAAAGCTTGATATGGGTGCTTTAAAGGTTACTAACATCACCTTGCAGATGGCAGATAGGACAGTGAAATACCCTAAAGGTATTTTGGAGGATGTCCCGGTGAGAGTCGGGAAATTTTTCATTCCTGTTGATTTTGTTGTGTTAGATATGGATGAGGATGCTCATATCCCAATTATACTTGGTAGACCTTTCTTACACACTGCAGGTGCTGTCATTGATGTCAAAAATGGTAGTTTGACCTTGTCTGTAGGGGATGATAAAGTTACCTTTAACCTTAATGCTGCTCTTAAGAGTCCAATGATGGAACAATCATGTTATGTTATCGATGTCATTGATGAGATTGTATTTGATGATATGCCTCGATCTACTACAAAAGATCTTTTGGAGGCCGTTGTTTGTCTTGATGTTGGTGCAGGTGAAGGTACAATTGATGCTGATAAATTAGTCCAGGATCTTACTGGTGAGGAATTGAACTCGGAGGAGAGCCGGAGATTTATTAAGTTACCCCAAGAGGTTTGCTCTATTAAAGAGGTAACCCAACCTGAGATGAAACCCCTCCCCTCTCACTTGAAATATGCTTTTATCGATGATAAGGAGTTGTACCCAGTCATCGTTAGTGCTTCTCTTACTGATAGTCAATTAAATAAACTTTTGTGTGTACTTAAATCTCATAAAAAGGCTATTGGGTATACTATTGATGACTTGACTGGTATTAGTCCTGATTTTTGTATGCATAGAATTCATTTAGAGGAAGGTCACAAACCTTGTATATAGGGTCAACGTCGTTTGAATCCTAACATGCAGGAGGTAGTGAAGAAGGAAGTTCTTAAACTTCTAGATGCAGGTATTATTTACTCGGTGCCTGATTCCCAGTGGGTAAGTCCCGTGCAGGTAGTCCCTAAGAAAGGGGGAACAACTGTTGTTCGTAATGATAAAAATGAACTAATTCTACGAGAGTTGTCACACAGGATGGAGGATTTGTATTGATTATAGAAAATTGAATGTTGCAACTAAAAAGGACCATTTCCCCCTTCCTTTTATTGATCAAATGTTGGAAAGATTAGCTAAGAATAAGTTTTCTGTTATCTTGATGGATATTCGGTTTCTTTCATATCCCCATCCATCCGTGATGATAGGGAGAAAACGACCTTACTCATGTCCTTATGGTACTTTTGCATATCGTAGAATGCCTTTTGGTCTATGAATGCACCAGCTCCTTTTCAACGTTGCATGATGAGCATTTTTTCTAAATTCATAGAGTCCATTATGGAAGTCTTCATGGATGATTTTAGTGTTTACGACTCTGATTTTGATTCATGTTTGATTAACTTGACTAAAGTTCTTGAAAGATGTGAACAGGTAAATCTGGTTTTAAGTTGGAAAATGTCATTTCATGGTCAATGAAGGAGTAGTTTTGGGACATTTGGTCTCCGAACGGCTTTGAGGTGGATAAGCGAAATACAGGTAATTGAGCAACTGCCACCTCCAGTGAATGTTAAAGGGTAAGAAGTTTTTTTGGTCATGCTGGTTTTTATTGCAGGTTTATTAAGGTTTTTCTAAATTGCGAAACCACTAACTCAATTGCTGTTGAAAGATGCTGAATTTAAATTCACTGATGAGTGTCTTGACTCCTTTAATATGATCAAAATGCACTAAGTTCGCACACCCATTATACAGTCCCCCGATTGGAATTTACCTTCGAAATAATGTGTGATGCTAGTGACTTTCAGTTGGTGCGGTTTTAGGTCAAAGGAGAGATAAAGTGTTGCATGCTATTTATTACGCCAGTAAGACTTTAGATGAAGCTCAAGTTAATTATGCCACCACGGAAAGGAGCTGCTTGCATAGTTTTATTGCCTTAGATAATTTCGTGCTTATCTTGTTGGTTCGAAAGTTATTGTTTACACTAACCATGCAGCTCTTATATCTACTGGGAAGAAGGAAGCCAAACCGAGCTTATTCGGTGGATTTTGTTGCTTCAAGAGTTTGATCTTGAGATTCGTGATAGAGGGAGCAGAGAATGTGGTAGCTGACCACTTACGAGGATACGTATGATGATGGGGAGATCTCTACCCCCATTGACGATTCTTTCCCTGATGACATTTGTTTGCTGTCTGTGTGAATTCTCCTTGGTTTGCTGATTTCGCTAATTCACGTTGTAGGAGTGTTTTACCTTCTGATTTGACTTATCAGCAGAAAAAGAATTTTTGGCACGATGTTAAGCGATACTTTTGGGATGATCCTAACCTGTTTGTTCGTGATGTGTAGATGGTTTATACGGAAATGTGTTTCAGAATGGGAAGTATATGGTGTTCTTCACCATTGCCATTCACCATATGGAGGTCCATGCTGGACCTTCAAGACGATGTTTAAGGTCCTTGAATCAGGTTTTTATTGGCCCACGATCTTACAGGATGCGAGAGCCTTTATTTGTCTTGTGATTCGTGCCAACGAACAGGTAACATCTCACAAAGGCACGAAATGCCTCAAACGGTATATTGGAAGTTGAGATCTTTGATGTTTGGGGTATTGACTTATGGACCCTTCCCATCTTCTAATGGAAACCGTTACATATTAGTTGCTATGGATTATGTTTCTAAATGGGTGGAAGCTCTTGCTACCCCCCATTGTGATTCTAATACGGTTTTCCGGTTGTTTAAGCAGCTCATCTTTCCTAGGTTCGGAGTCCCTAGAGCTGTCATCAGTGATGGGGGGAAACATTTCCATGAGAAAAGGTTAGATAAGCTGCTGGAAAAGTACGGTGTTTACCACAGAACAGGACTAGCATATCACCCACAGACAAGCGGCCAAGTTGAGGTTTCCAATCGCGAGATCAAGTCTATCCTCGAGAAGACAGTTGCAAAAGCGAGAAAGGATTGGACTAACAAGCTCTATGATGCTTTATGGGCGTATAGGACGGCTTTCAAAACTCCAATTGGCACCTCACCGTTTTGGTTAGTTTATGGTAAAGCGTGTCATCTTCCGGTTGAACTAGAGTACAAAGCATACTGGGCAGTAAAGGAATTGAATATGGATGCCAAGCTTGCGGGAGAAAAGCGACTTCTTCAATTGAATGAGCTCGATGAATTCCGTTTAGCTGCATACGATAGTGCAAAAATATATAAAGAGAAGACTAAGAGGTGGCATGACAAAAGAATCAGGAGAAGGGAATTTCAAGTTGGTGACAGGGTACTCCTATTTAACTCCCGTCTCAGATTGTTTCCTGGAAAACTGAAGTCCAGGTGGAGCGGTCCTTTTTCGGTTACTATGGTGAGCAAATTCGGGTTCGTTGAAGTCCAAAATGACAAAGGAGAGAAGTTCAAGGTCAACGGACAACGATTGGAGCTCTATTATGAAGGTGATGCGGTTGGATTAGTGGAAGAGGTGCAATTCTACAATCCCGATTCACATTGACCACTCCGGACCTACGGTCAAGCTAATGACCCCAAACAAGCGCTTCTCGGGAGGCAACCCGAGCTTTCTATCCCTTTTTAACTCTTTTTGTGTGTTTTTGGTGTGTTTTAGTTTTTTTTTTTTCGTAATTTTTAGTTAGTTGTGTTCGTGTGCTCTTGTGTGCTTTTAGGTGTAATTGAGTAGCTAGAGGTTTTTGGTTGCATTTCGAAGTAAAAAATCTAAGTAAAGGCCAAGGTGAGTGAAAAAAAAAGAGGAAGTGAATACTAGTTAAGGCTCCAAGGAAGAAAACAAAGCAGCCGGGTAAAATGGGGTCGATGCGGGCGCATAACATATCTATGCGGGCGCATCTGACCCCCAGAACCCCACAATATTTCATGAAAAGGCAAGATGCGGGCGCATAAGACTTTTATGCGGGCGCATCTTACCTCCAGAGCCCCAGTAAATTTCACTACAGAGTCTGATGCGGGCGCATAAGGATTTCATGCGGGCGCATCAGACCCCCAGTAGCCCCAAGGAACTGAAACCCGCATGAGATGCGGGCGCATAACATATTTATGCGAGCGCATCTCGGCCCGAAATTTTTTTTTTATTATTTCTTTTACTCTCTTTTATTCCTTTTATCTTTTATTTCCCTCACTTCTCACCTCACATTATCTCCCTCATCTTCCTTAACCTCCATTAAAACCTCACATTCATGATTTTCTTTCTCTCCTATCTCACTCAATCTTTCTCCAAATCAACTCAAATTTTAACACAAGCATCCTCTCATCTCCCTTAACAAAACCCCTCACTTAATTTTCGAAAAAATTTGCAATTTGGGGGTCGTTAGAGGCGCGCGAATTTCTGTAATTTTGGGGCGTTTTTTGATTAATTTTTGGCTCTTTGGGCGTTTTTTCTACTTTGCTTCCAATTCATCTTCATCTATTAAGGTATAAATCTAACTTTGAGTAAGTTTTGACAAGTTTTTTGGATTTTTCATGGCGTTCACACTATAGGGTTCCTTAGTTACGAATTTTAGTATGTTTTTCTTGAGTTTTATGCTTGTGTGATGTTAATAATTGCTTGTTTAGTTGTTATTAATTTTCAATTTCAAGTTTATAACTTAGCAAATTCATGCTCTTATTTTAGTTTGTGAACAATGCTTTGGTTAATGGTGATGATGATATTGTAGTCTTGTCATGCCAAATTTTTCCCTTAAATTGTGTGGATAATGTCATAAAAGTTCGATTATTTTTTTTTCATGAGTGTGGTTTGTTATTTGGTGAAATATCTTGCTTTGAATTAGTAATTGGGGTTTAGAGTGATGGTAACTGCTGCACTTTCGGTTTTATGAGAATGGTGATTTTGTTGGAAACCTTGGAAGTATGTGGAAACCTTGAATACTTGTTGGAAACTATTGGTTTTGGTGATTGTTGGTAGCTTCGTGGTTTTGATTAGATTGATAAAATAGACGGGTCATGCCGAAATTTCCGCTCGATTTGTCTATTTGAGGCCTTTTTTTTTCACTACATGAAGTTTGCCATGTTATGTTGTTGGTTATGACCTTCACTATGGTTCTCATGTATCCCTTTTCGATTTCAGGAACCATGAGCTCTCACAGAACTTCCAGGAAATCACAAAGGACCGAGTCCTCTACCTCGGCCTCTAGAGGCAAGCAACCCGCGGGCTCTAGTTCTGGAGACCCCGCACCACCAAACCGCTGCCAACAACAAGCCCGGTTCGAGAGACTGCAAAAGCGGCCCATCCGCTCCACCAGATTCTTTGACCGCAGCACCTGCGACGAGTTAGGGATCACTGACCAAGTGGTCCAGATGGCAGATAATATCGGCTGGGGTGCATGGCTGGGAGTCACTATGCCAGGACCTGATAGCGTACCAATGGCACCACCAACATACCGGGAACTCACTCTGGAGTTCCTTTTTACCTTCCACTTCTGGGTTATTGTACGGAACCCCAGTAACCCGACAGCTCGAACAGGGGTGGTCAACTTCACCATTTTCGGCACCCATTATGAGCTCACTTTGCAACAGTTCAACGAACACTTCTTCTGGGACCCGGACAACATGGTTTCCGTGGCCCTCGAGCACAGCTGGTCCAACTATGAGGAGGCTTCCTGGTGGCTCCGTATCACTAATGGCACTACCCCCTATGCCTCATCTACCAGTAAGGCCTCGGAGGTCCAGCATGCAGCTCTCCGATACTTCCTCCGCTTTGTTGACTATTGCTTATTTTCCCGAGGAGAGCTGGGGCAAGTTTATCCAGACGAGCTTAGACTACTGTGATTAGCTATCGAGGGCTCCCATCTCCGAGGCTGAGACTACAACTACGGGTTCTTCCTTGCCCGTAGATTTGCTGAGATAGCTGAAGGTGCCACAAACACGGGGGTCATCTACTGTTGAGGCATGATCACCTGGCTGGCTTACCAGTTAGGCCACCGAGAGAACTTTGAAGGGTTGCACCGCGTTGAAGAAAACCCGCTGATGGACATTCCCTCCTTACGGACTGCCGGGTTCTGCAGAACATACACTAGGGGCCGGCAGGAACGCTTGGTATGGAATGTCCGAGAACTATCTTGGTGCTACCTTCCCAATGCCTTCACCTCCACCTATTACCTTGATCACCCTGAATGCGTGAACCCCTGGAGGATCCCCCCAGACCCTATCCCACTGGTCGAGAGGACGGATGCCGAGAAGAGGGCCTTAGAATGGCCCAAGTAATGCAGCAGGCAGGGGGTGTCCCTCAGGAGGACATTCCTCACCACCCAGCTCCGCCATTCCCACCTCCTTAGGGCGCCTTTGACATGACCCCACTGATGAACCGCCTGGATGAAATGCATGCCTACAACACTCAGCGGTTCGATTAGATCGAACAGCAGTTCGAGCAATACGGACATCGGTTCGACAGAATAGATAATAGTGTCCGTGGTCTCCGAACCGATGTGGATCACCTGCAGCGGGTCCAGTGGAGAGAGCACCTGCACCATGTCGACCAGGGCAACGTGCAGCCATTTCCCAACCACCCTAATTGGCCACCCCAGTATGACCCAAATGTAGACCCCACCTCCTACCCACTCCACCATTACTACTCCCAGTTTCCACCTTATGGCGGGCCCGGGCAGCAGTAGGACGGTCTGCAGCTTCTCTTCCCCTCCCCATTTTTATTGATTATGTATCCCGGGACGGGACAATGTTTGGCTTGGGGGTGATTAGTTACTCTTGTATAGGTTGTAATTAGTTGTAATCAGTTTTTTTTTAGTTTTCTTTTCACTTTTTCTTTTTGGAGTTGGTTTTGGTTTCTTTTCCCCTGCAGTTATGACATTCGGAGCAGGACTAGGACTTCTGATATTGGATATACGGTTTTGGTTGATTTACATTGGGTTAGATGTTCCTAAACTCCGTTCTCCTTTTGCTTGTCCTTGTATGTTTTGGGGATAGCTGTTTAGCCTTAGGTTTTATTGCTTTCTACTTTAGTTTTTACTGCTTTTGTAGGACTGTTACATGGTTTGTACCGTCCCTTAAGGCCGGGAGTTTACATGTAACCAAAAAAAATGTATTGCTTTCTTAGTCTAATGTAGTTCAACTTTAGAAAGAGAATTCTTGTTGTGATTGGCTAGCTGCTCGTCTCGGTTTTCGTTGATTTGACTTTTCATGTACCCATTCTCGCTTAAATTTTTGAAACTTGATGATTCTTGTTTTCGGATGAGTTTACTTATGTGATTTGCCGGGCATGAATTAGTCTTAAATTGCTAGCATTCCTTGTATTTGTCAACTCTGTCTAACCTTGCTTGGGTCTTGGACTTGAACTGTGTTAGCGGGAGGATTTGAGCCACTTTTTATCTTATAGGCTACATTAAATTGTATTCTTTTCGTGTGCGTTTAGTTCCTGGTGCATTTATGATCTTGGGTTTGCCATTGGACTTTAGTAACTTTTAATTGAGGTTTTGTTGCATGTTGCGCATGATAAGAGGCATTCAATTGTTTTTAGAGCTTTCAGATACATCATTAGGATTTTCATGCTGAACACATTTTTCCCCTTGATCCTGTGTTTTCCTAAGCCTATATCCCTCACAAAATTTAACCGCATTACAACCCTTTTGGCCTTGGTGTTTGATGACATGTTGTATGCCCAAGCTTGGCTTGGGGGAGTCACATTGTGGTTTATTGTTGTTGTTGATTGTTGTGATGGTGTATTTGGAGGATTAGGTGAAATTGTGAAATTTTGATGTACAGGAGGTTCTATAAGTTTCACATTAAGGCTCTGCGTACCAATGACTGGAATTGTGTTTTATAACACAATGTGTTGGTTTGTAAATGTGATTTGGAGTCCAGTTATGTACGTGTGATGGTTTGGTCTTAATGGCTGACTATTAAGAGTCGTGAAACTAAAGTGATATGAAAAAAAGAAAAAAACAGAGCAATGAAATTGAAAGAAAAAAAAGAAAAAGAAGAAAGAAAAAAAAATTTGAAAAAAAAAGAGGAGAAAAACAAGTTGAAATTGAAGTAGATGAATGAAAAGCTTGAATTTGGTTTATATTTGTGCTTTGAATGAAAATAAAGGTGTGAAGTGAATGAAAATTTAAAATTTTGATTTGATTCAGTTGGAATTGGATGATGGGAGACATTGATGTTATTATATGATGTGTTGGTGAGCCTTCGATGTTTTATATGCATAGACCCCGCATTTTCAGCCACATTATCCCAAATTTATCTTACCCTTCACCCTAGCCTTACATTACAAGCTTATAAAGTCCTCTTAGATCTTCATGTGCATGCTTTGGTTGATTGTGGAAGAACCCTTTGGCAAGGTCGTAGAGTATTAATTGCATTTCGAGTCGACTTTAGGATTGAGTGTATACCTTTAAACACTTGCATGAGGTGTGAGATGTGGGTTTGGGTTCCTCAAAACTTACATTCAAACACTATTGCATTTGCATTCCATTTCCTTATGGTTGGGTGGTGAGGGTGAGCTATATTGTTAGATGCTCAATTGTGTGGAGTGACAACCCGTGAGCTATTCTAGTCATCGATTCATTAAACTTGCTTGGTTGGCTTTGTTTGACTTTTGCTTAGGAATGTGTAGCATTTGACTTGCTTTGATCTTAGTAAACTCGGAAGGATCCTTGAATTGTGATGCATATGTTTTTATGGGGTGAAAGTCATTTCGTTATCTTTGCTCGGGACGAGCAAAGGCTTGGCTTGGGGGAATTTGATATGTGCGGTTTTCATTGCGTTTTTCCCCCTTGTTTCGGGCCCATTTTATGCCTAATGGTTGTTATTCTGGCTTGATTTTAGCTTATTTGATGTTCTTTAGCTAATTTGAAGTGTTTCGCCGAGTTTGATTGATTTCCGGCAATTTTAGAGCTTTTTAGTTCGATTTTATCGCTTGCGGTTGTTATGCCCGGTTTTGGTGTGTTTTGTAATTTCAGGAGCACGGAAACCGAGGTTCGGAACGAAGTTGAGAAGCTTGGACGGAACAAGAATGATATATGCATGGGAGTGCGTGCCAAAAAGCTATGGAAACAAGTCTTGAAGAAATCATGAAGAAATAAGAAGAAAAGAAAAAATATAAGCTTCTGAGGTCTCTATGCGCCCGCATAAAAATGACATGCGCCCGCATTTAAAGAGAAATTCAGCTGGAAATGCATTCTGGGAGGTTGATGCGGGCGCATAGGAGATTCATGCGCCCGCATCAGCCGTTTTCCGGAACTTTTCTTTTTCTTTTATTTTCTTCGTACTTTGACTTTGTAAGCCCGAATTTTGGGTACTAAAGGCACGACTTTCTAGGCAAAAGAACTTTATGCCTTTCATAATTTAGAATTAGACTCTTAGGTTTTATTTGAAGCACTTTTTCTCTCTCAAAAATTAATTTGGGAATTAGGGTTTTGTTCTCAACAATAATTTTCAATTCAATTCAAGTTCTTCAATTTGGTAATTCTTTTGATTTTATTCTTTTTACTTAGTTTAATTTATGTTTTTTTTGTTTCATTAGTTTAATTATTTTAGCTAATTGTTGATGTTAATTAGTTTAATTGTCAATTACTTCATGAATTTAATTATGAATTTTATAATCATGTTTGCTTTAATTTTCATATTCATGAGTGAGTAGTCAAATTTCTAGGGTTAGGGAAACCTTGACTAATTAATGGACTAATTAAATAAGATTGTTTCAATTCCGTAATTAGTAGTCAAATTCCTATTATTGGGTTTTTCGTTTACAATTGAATTGTGCACAGGTTTAGTTGTAATTTTGGTAATTGTTGAATTTGATGCCAAGAGGTAAAAATACCAGAATAAGACCACTGAATAATAGGCGGAATTAGTCTAGGCATGAGCGAGAGCCGCTAGGTGAGTTTCGAGGGAGTCTAAATTCGAGAGAATTAGTGAGCTCTAGTTTGATGATAGTTGTGAGATTGAACGATCTTTGTTAGTGAATCCATTAGTAGTTCTTGGTGACCCGAATAACCCTAGGCTTCATTTATTGGTTTTAATCTTCGTTATTTCCCGTAATTAGTTAGTAGTTAATCAATAGAGAGTTAGTTAGTCAACATTTCTCAACCAAGGCCCTTTGTACGGTTTAAGCTTTTTAGAACTAATAGGGTTCAATTGCTTCCCTGAGGATTCGATCCTTACTTCCCTAGCTACATTAGTTAGTGTCGTTTGGTTTATTTTTGATAGGTGTGCGATAGCTTCATCAATTGTCACATTGTTTTTTTACATGCCACCCATTACTCAGCTATCTTTTTATGTTTGTTTCATATACTTCACTGATTCAGAATTTACATTGTCTACAGCATTCTATAAACATTAAAGGCAACACATGAAAAACAACTTAACCAGCACCATATATATTCAACATTTTGGGTAAGAATACCATCAAGTTTTGAAGCTATGATATGCCAAGCACCTTTTGTTCAAGGCTATACATAATCTGAAAAGTTAATAGATGTTATTGTATCTCCTTGAACACTATCATAAATTTATATACTGAAAAATTAGCATGATGTACGATTAGGATTTTCCTTTTCAATGCAGCATATGTAACAAAAGCAGCTGATATATGTCAAGTTTGTATTGCATTCCACTCAATTTCAGTTCCTACTTTAAGAGTTCACAAAATGAGTCCCTTTAAGCTATGCATTCCACTCAATTGCAACTCCTAATTGTGTGAATATAGAAATAACCACATTAGCTAATATTTTAGTCTTTTAGTTATATTTGAACCAGAAGTAGCTATAGTAGTTACATTTCAACAATGCCATATTTTTAGCATACATAACTTGCTTTTAGAGTCCAACAAATACCATGATTTTCTGGATTTTCTAAGATATGCAATGCACTTTTATTTTAATTAATAAATCTTACAACTGCACACCTACTACATCTACATAACTGTTTGATGAACAGCAGTACATGAACAGTTGAAGACCTTTACTTGCACCAAACAATAAGGTATGGGCTGCTTCTCATACTTTTCATAAACACTTTTGACTATTTTGTGGCTTCAATAACCTTATCTCTGGTAATGTTTTAAGCATAGCAACAAAATTCAGCAAATGCTTTTCTCCATCAAATTTAAGCTCTCTCCTAACATTTCTGGTTCAGTTTTATTCAGAAGGTCTTCTTGCTTTGGTTTGCTGGTTAACACTATTGCCTCTGCTTTCAACAGAAGATATGAACTTCATTGTATCCATTGCATTATTATGGTATGTTTAATTATACTATTTCAGTAGAGCAGATTCTATTACAGTCTATAAATCATGCTTTTTTCTCTTTGATCTTATTCTACCATTGCTATCATTTCACTGCACCCAATGATGGCTTATAATAACAGTAGATGAATTATAGACATACATCATTCTAAGAAGCAGCAAATAACAGCCTGTTCTTATTAATTGTTCTTCCAAGTCTTAGGTTTACATGTTTTTAATCAGATAACAATTTGTATACATGATACATACTCTCTACTACTGAAATTCAGAGTCAAACTATAATATCTATCATGATACTCTTTGAGAATGCTATATTATTGCTGTCATTAATTTTAGAACTGAATGTCAGATATGTTATGTATTTTTATGCACCACATAGTATAAGAAGGTATGAACATATATTCATAGACTAAATCCTATGTAGTGGTTGTTAATCACAGAAAAAATTATGTATGATGGATAGCATGACATGCAAAATGCAGTAACTGTTAATAATAATAACCAAGTTAACACATAAACTTCTAAATACTACACATAAAAAGTGCTCTCATACAAAAATGCTATTTCAAATGGTCATTTAAAAGCATGTAATTCATTATTCATGTCACCAAATACAAATATAAAAGCATGTAATTCACAATTCAAATCATTATTACAGAACTACCATTTTCAAATTCCTTCTAACAAAACAGATTAGAAACTTATATTGATTAAGGGTTGCATGTATAATATAATAGAAGATATCATAGTTATTACTATAGTGAATGTATAACCTTTATTTTGCAGAAGAAATATGAAACCTGAGTATAAGCCCCTTAAAGAATTAACAACCAACAAAATCTACACCATCAAAGTCAAAGTGATTCACAAAGGATCACCTCAAAAACCAGAGAACAAGCCAAGATACCAAAGGCTCTTACTTAAGGATGCAAAGGTATCATAAATTACAAATTATGCTTCACTTTGACATCTATGAAAATGTTTATCTACAAGCTAACAACATGATATGCTTGCTTTTATTAGGGATTCAAAATGAAGGCTACATTGTTCAATAATGACATCGAAGCATTTGATGAGGCTTTGCAACAAAATGCAGAGTATGAGATTTCTAATGCAATTGTTACACAAATACCTTCCCATCATACTACACGACCTCAAGAACATGCTCTCATTATTAATGGACGAGCTACCATTGATCCGGTTCCAGTTGATCCAGCTGTGCTCGGGCCACAATATTGCAACATATCTTCAATACCACGGAACATCAATGATGACACACTTTATGGTAATAAAACCATGAACATCTCTTATATTTCCATTTTATACATGCCATACTTATGCTATAACAGCTAGGAATAAATATCAAAATAATTTGCAGGCGTGCTTGGTGTTGTGCTATATGCAAGTGGACCAAGATGAATACTTAGGGCTCAAGGTGGAGAAAATCAAGTATTTGAATTCTGCATAATTGACCATAGGTATCATAAGCTAGGTTTACTATTATTATGTAGGTCATTAATTTATTGATAGTATATTCATCAGCTAAACTTCATATTGCTTTGAACCAGTCATGACAAGCCTATTGTAGTTTCTCTCTGGAATGAAATTGCACAACCATATGCCCACCTAACTCAGGAACCGGCCAATTCATTTACTGTAATTGGTCTTACAACTTTGAGGATCCGAGGCTATAGGGGTTATAACAAATAAACATTTACTAGCTTATTCAAATCTATTCTAGATAATTAATAGCCGCTGCATATTTTATAACATTTACAAAACTGTTTGTGTTTCTTTTTAAGCCAGATTTTACTTTATGTTCATCTATGTCAACCTCAGTTATTTCAGATCCTAAAGGACCCAAAGCAGATGCATTACGATCTTGGTAAGCAATAAAAAAAATCCTCCTATACGCAGCCAACATAAGCACCGGTTATATTAGTGTCACAGTGTCAGTTTATGCCACTTCCATTTTGTAACAGGGCTGCTGCAAACGACGGGAAATTAGTTGATCATCAATAAAAGATTGTGATATTGTTGGTATGCAAAGCCAATACAAATAACATCATCAAAACTTCAACAACGAAAGGTATGAAACTATGTGCAATCTAAATGATCACCAGTCGCTAATCATTGCAAACCATCACCATTGAATATGGTATAATCTGTTTTTGCCATTGCAGGCCCACAATACTTGGTAAGAAGAGCAATTTATCTTACATGCACATCTTCTAAATGTCACAGCTGATCAGTTCCATCTATATTTGGGGTGTGATAAATGTGGCAAGCGAGCAGTTGCGCCACCACAAACATCAGAATCGCCATTCACCTGCAAGTCTTGTGCACCTGCAAAAACAAAATGTGTGCCTAGGTAAAAAACTGAGATTGACATGTCTAGCTTTAATATTACTAAGCCATTGATATATCATGCTTCGTTTACAATTTAGAATCTATTACATGAATTATACAACAAGAGCATTATTCTTTTGTAGAGCTACGTTGAAAAGTATAGTATCAGACGAAACAGGAGAGATTGAGGTGACTTTTTTCAATGCTGAGATTGAAAAGCTCATTGGTGTGCCTTCTGATGTACTATGGCAGCAAAAGGTATAGGCTGCAACATCAGTAATTCTAAGCATATACATTAACTCTATTACTCGAAAAACCTGAAAAATAATCATGCAAAACTCTACAGGATGATGCTGAGGCAATAACTACCCTAATTGAAGACTTACAGATGAAATGGGCAAATATTACTATTGGTCCAACTCTTACTCTTAGCAAAAGCCGTGCATTGTTTTGGTCTTCCCGTGCAGTTGAATTTGAGTAACTCCTATGCTCATATTAAGCATGTAGAACTTATTTCTAGCATATTAACAATAATAGAACTATATGTGCTTTCATTGCTCATGTTATAATATGTAACCGTATTTTGTTTTCAACTGCAAACCATGAACACGAAGATAGTAGATTTAGTGCCTTCAAGTTATTGCCCAATGATATTCCACAGTTTTCTGTACGCATACATTGCTTTTGCATTACAAATTTTAATATCCGACCACTAAAAGGAAGATAGATTGTCCTGATATAACGTTTATGTCAATATATTTCACGTTATTTAATACACTCTTTATTCTTATATTCTTTTCTCTTCATCAATTTTTAAAACGCGCTTTTTAATGTCATTGCCTCTACTAAAATATTTGCAGCTTCACAATCCCTTTGGTCATCCCTGAAACTTATTAACAACCTGCTATAAGTTTACTAATATAATTCTTGCCATTTTATTGCTTACTGGTATAAAATTATGAACATTTTACAACCAAAATCAAACAACATTTACTTGATGGGCCTTACTACAATGTGTATAGAGTTGATTATACACTTCATATACTTAAATCACATGAACACATATTGGATGTTCATAATTTGATTGCTTACATTGCATATTATTATGATTACTATTAATTTCTATTAAATTCAATTAAGTGTGTGTAATAAGATGTCACACCATTTAGTTATACTTTAACCATTCAATTTCTATTGCATGTTAACGGAAAATAAACTACTATAATAGAGTATTATGTTATACTTTAAGGCTGACAAGAAAAATTGATCCAAGAGTAAAAGATTGCCATCGACTCAGTTCAACTATATAAATAACTGCATCATTCAAAGTGCATCAATTTAGACTTAACATTGTCAAAAGTAATAGCCAACAAATACTCAACATCCATTTAAAATAATATAAAACGCTATATATATATATACAATACACAAACCGCTACATTAAGCACCTACACACATCAAAGACAAATTCATGGCCTAGAAATACTAAATAGAAACAAAATTACATGCCATATATCTACTAAAAACAAATAAATTTATTATTATAAGAAAATAGCTAAAGAAACTCCAAAATATATTAGAAACAAACAAATTTGGTACAAGTATTAATGTATTACAATTATAGCCATTTCAAAATAAAACTTCTCTTCATAAGCATGATACCATAGCCATAAAAAGCTTACATATTTAGCTATTAAAAAAAACACCAACAAATATCTTATAACCATACATTAATTATCCTAACATATTTATCTGTTCCTTGGGCGACCAACAAGTTGCACTTTGTCTTCTTCAAGGACATTCAATCCTATATATCTTTGTTAGGCGTGCTATCAGATCATGCTTGTGTCCTCGTATGTGCAATCCTGCACTCCGCAATCTTTCTTTCAACTCCAAAACATTCAAATTGGCATAAGTCTCATAATCAATAACACCTATGATAATACAGTCACTGCTTGCAGAATAGCTGCCTTTTTAAGAAAAAACACTGGCATCATTAGAAGAACATTCACGCACAAAATATGAGTGAGGGCATTCACAACCTGACTCATCAACTACCGAATTCGCTAAATAATAAAAAAATACGCTCTACCCTTCACCTATATTTAAATCAGCAACAAATTTTGCCCAACCATCACATAACATAACGTCCCCATTCTCCATTGTTATCCTCACAAACCAAGTACATTTACTTGGACTAACAAGCTTGCAGTGACCAGCCAGCTCACTCCCAAAACATGCAACAAATTTCCTAGGTAATTTCTGCAAATAGTTTAATACACGCAAAAACAATTATGCCCAGACCAAAGAGGCAACTCTAAGTACATACTACAGCATAAAAGATTGGATATACTATAAACAGAAATAATACCACATAGTCTTTCCACTGCCCCTCCAATGATAACATAAACCGAGAACTAGCTTTAATAGTAATTTCATGCTTGCGAGAAGTAGATCCCATATATTTATTTGACATTCCACATCTATAGCAATATTAATTTATCTTGAGTAATTATGTTAAAGTTATTTTTTAAGTTGGCCAATAGTTAATAAAAAAGGAAAAGAAGTTAGTTAAGTTGGTTATTTACTTAATCAACAAGAAAGGTAGTTTGTGAATTTTTATTCACATGTTTAATAAAAGTTAAATGAACAATTTTTTTTATAGCCACTCACGATTTAATGCGTGGTCAAGAAAGATATACAGTAAGCCACTCACAGTTAATGTGTGGTAAAGGGAGTTTAGTTTAATTAAAGGACACACAGTTAATTTTAGAATCACATTAAATCCAAGATAATTAATATGGTTGAGTTTGATGTCATGCATATTTCTATGTGTTGCTGTGTGTGAGTCATAATACTGTTAAATCGGTTAATCATATAAAGTGAAAGAGGATTCGCACCAAAACTCTTGGAACGTATATACCTTGAGTATGAATAATGAGGGGAGTCATATGGAACAGTGATCTATGACTTATAATTGGGGTACAAGACGTTGTTGTACTCTTTTATGTTTTTAATGCGCTGGAATTCCGTCACTATATGTGACATAGGTAATACGTTTTTAGAGTTGCTCCCAAGTTGGTGCCCAATAGGGCGATTTAAAGGAAAGGAAACCCACTCGATGCGAAAACCAAAGTAAAAGTATAATAAATAATTTTATATGAGTTGGGTCTATGCACAGGTGAAGAGATGTCAACGATAAGAAGTACGTGTGTTATAATTTCTTCTAATTTAATATTAACATAGTCTTTGGTATTTATGTACTTAGCTTTGCTGATTGTATGTGTTTGTGACTTTTTGTGCATGGCTTTGTCTTTGACTTGGTCCTACGATGACCCACTTGTTGGTGAGTAGTTGTCTAGAATAAGAGAAAGCTACAGGTACAGGTGGGCATAGTCAATCATGCAGGGTTGGAGTGTGAGCGCTTGCATTGTAGTTTTCGTAGTTTAATGGACTTTTTAGTTTTATTGTTTGATGATGACCTTTATTTTCGAAGCTTAAAGTTGATTTGGTTTTGAAGGGCCACTAAGATGGTTCTGAAGTGTAATAAAGTTTTAGTTTGGATTTCTTTTGGTTTGATTTTGGGTTGTTTTGAGATAGTTTCTAGTTCCATTTAGAGTTTTAATTTGGTTTTGTTTTTTTTGAAGACTTCAGCTATAGTAGTTTGATAAAAGCCTTAGCCGTTATCAAGATGACGATAATGTTTTTGTTTTTCCCTCGTTAATAAGAGTTTTTATAATTATTGTTCTTTATTATATTTACATAATATTTCCGGAAAATCTAAAGGAGGAAAGTTAGGAAATTCCAAGGTGTTACAGATAGCATGCAAATTATATCTTGAAATATTGTGATAATGTTACGTGATATTGGAATCGAAAAATAATATGCATGTGCCGAAAGGAGTGGACATGATAATAAGGAATCTACTACAAACGTCCACTTTGATATCGACATTTATGATGTTCAAAAGTTTATCATGGACCAGAAGTCTAATAAAATATGAAGGATGGTCACAAGCATGTCATGGATTAGAAATCTAACAAAAACACAGATGTTAAATCCACAGTGTACAATGTCTTATATTTTGAGTCTTACATTCATGTGCATGTGTGAGTCATATATATAATAGATTACTCATAGCATATATAGAATTTAATTATATGTTTTATTCATTTCATATATTTTGTTTAATATTCTACATCACACTTTGCATTCACTAGTTTTTATACGTACAATGAATGTTATACATGAGACTTCATCGAAAGTATAGTAAAATGAGTTTACAATTACGATGGAAATTTACAAGAGGAAATTTATACTTCATTGTGCAAAGATTTTATATGATGGCGATCTACTTGCATGTTATGAATCATGCATGAAAGGTTCCTAAAGAACTTAGATAAAACATATTCAAATATCTAACCCTTCAAATTCTATATTCAGAAAAATGATAATGTTGATATTGTTTTAAATTTCTGAAGAGTATTGACGACTAAATTATTGACATCTCAACCTGAAATTTGAGAATGTATAAATTAGTTACTCTTTGTATTCATTGGAAAACTCTCATATAAAATAAAGTGTTTAAATAAAGAACAACATTGAAATATCAATAAGTGAGAATAATATTCTTATGGTCTAGAAGAACCAAGGCAATATATTTAATTAGTCACATTTTTAATGAAATTGAAAAATGAACCTGATGATTTCAAATGTTGCCATAAACTTGTTTGGATAATGTATGATCAATTAGAGATCAACTTTTTGTACAATATAAGACCTCCAGAAGTAGGTATACATGTAATGGTTAAGACACTTAGAAACAAAAATAATGAATGAAATAATGGTAAACACTTGTATTATTTCCATAAGTACAAAGACACCTCAAGTTCAAGTGAAGATTCGAAGATTCATGTCCAATTAAGAAGGATCAACAACTATTCAAGAATGATATTTTACTACAAATGCGAAGCACATATTACCAAAGTTCTCTACACTTATGATCTACAAAATAATGCCGTTGTAAAAGTTTAAAAGGTTCAGTTAAGCGAGAATTTGGTATATTTGTTGACCAAGGCTCTTCCAATTGATACAGTCAATAAGCTACTTCATCAAGTTGGAATGCGTCATCTTAACGATCTCAATTGACTTTTCAATGAGGAGGAAGTTAATGCGCACTGTACTGTTTTTCCTTAACCATGGTTTTATCCTACATGGGTTTTCCTAGTAAGGTTTTTAATGAGACATCATCATCTCATGCGCATTATGAAATAATGTACTTTTTTCCTCCGCAAGGGTTTTTCCTTGTAAGGTTTTAATGAGGCATTGTTTCATGTAATGGACATCCAACAGGGAGTATTAAGTAATAAAAGGTATTAATACTGTGGATGTCCATTGACCTTTTGTTTACCTAGGCTTTTCATGTGACTTATGCTTCTCAAATAATCTAGATTGATGTATCCCTTTTCCCTTCAAGTACCTAGGCTTTTGGAATATATATATATATATGTATCTCCCCTCTGTTGAAAGATAATAGGAAGAATAATATACAATATCTTCTCTCGAATATTCTCTTTATGATTATCCCTTACATTCTCTTTATACCATTATTTTTATAACAACAGATTTTGTTTGTTTTTTTGCAAAAGAACAATAAAAACAAATTAAGGGTATGTTCACTTCAGTTTAAATTCACTTCAGTTGAGTTTATATTAGTTCAACTTCAATCAGTTTAGTTTAATTCAGTTCAACCCTTCTTTTATTTTACTAATTTTTTTTTCTAATATTATTTGTACATAATGTTATCATTATTTTGTACTTGGTTTTATATTGTTCATAATATTATTGATGTGTATTAGTTTTATTAGTTTTATTTTATACTTGCTTTATTTTGTTCATAATATATATTTGAACATTAATTATCATTATTTTATTTTTTTTGTTTCATAGGTATGTTTAACGGTCTTAAAGCACAAGGCTAGTAAATATACTTCTTTTAAAATTTTAAAATATAAATTTATCTTAATAACATTTTATTATTTAGACTTGATTATCGGTTTTATTAAATTTTATCTTATTTGATAATGAGATTTTTATAACTTCGTTTGTGAGTGTTACTTCGTGACATACATTGCCAGTCACAAGCCCCAATTATGAGAGTTATTGTTGTTGGGAGAAGTGGTTATGACTATTGTTAGTGCCTATGCACCACAAGTTAGATTGGATAAGTCTTTTAAGGATGAGTTTTGAGAAGATCTTGAGGAGTTTGCACGGTAGGTTGTTATAAGAGAGAAGTTAATCATTAATGGTGATCTTCATGGGCTTGTGGGGCTCAAGAGGGAGGGCTTTGAAAGTGTACATGGGAGGGTTTGGTATTGGGGATAGAAATGCAATGGGAAGAGATATTAGTGACTTTACTTTGGCTTACGATTTGGGTGTAATGAACACTTGGTTTGAGAAAAGACTATCCTAGTAGTGACTTATAGAAGTGGGGATCATGTAAGTCAAATAGACTTCTTCTTAGTGAGGAGCACTTGGAGAAAGAGTTTTATTGATTGTAAAGTGATCTCTGGTGAGAGTGTGGTCGTCCAACATACGTTGGTGGTGCTAGATTTTCGAGGAAAAAAATGCTTAAGGAGAAAGAGGCCAATTGTGGAACCTCAAATAAAGTGGTGGAAGCTTCAACGAGAGAAAAATACACGAAATTATGAAGAAGATGGTTGGTACAGATATTTAGTCGGTGGATATGGTGTCGGATGTAGATTTTATTTGGACAAAAATGGAATAATGTTTAAAAGATGTGGCAAAGGAACTTTTTGGAGAAAGCATGCCACCAAGTAGGGCCACATCTTGGTGAAATGAAGAGGTAAAACAAGCTATAAAGAACAAGAGGGAGTGCTATAGAAGGTTAGGAAAATCTCGAATTGATGATAATTTTGAGAGGTATAAACAGGCTAGAAGAGAAGCTTAAAAGGCGGTTAGAGATGCATGGGCAAAGGTAAACCACGACCTTTATGTCAGGTTGGATACTAAAGAAGGGGAGAAAGACATATATAGAATTGCTCGTATGAGAGACCAAAGAACTTGGGATTTAGGGGCGATTAAGTGTGCGAAAGATGTTGATCAAAGAGTGTTGGTTGATGATAACAAGACAAAGAGTAGACGGAGGTCCTATTTTGAAAATTTATTTAATAAGGTTTGGGACCAAGTGATTGAGGGTGTAGCTATTAGTCATGACATGGTAAATCGGGATTTTATGAGGAGGATTTAAAAGGGGGAAGTTAAAAGAGCTTTAAAAAAGATGGGATCAAGGAAAGATATGGTGCCAAATGGTATATATTCATATTGAGGTTTGGGAGATAAAGGAATTGAATGGTTGATAATTCTCTTCAATAAGATATGGGGTAATAATAGGATGCCAATGGTATGGAGGAATAGCATCATAATCCCGGTGTATAAGAATAAAGGTGATGTTCAAGATTGTGCTAACTATAGAAGGGTCAAGTTAATGAGCCATACCGTGAAACTTAGGGAACGAGTTATAGGATTGAGGTTGAGAAATTTTGTGCAATGATCCAGAGAATTAGTTTGGATTTATGCCTGGATGGTCAACTATAAAGGCAATCCATCTCATGAGGCAGCTTATGGAGCACTATAGGTATGAGAAGAAAAACTTACATATGACTTTTATTGACATGGAGAAGGCTTATGATAAGGTACCGAGGGAAGTGATATGGTGGGCTCTTACAAGGAAAGGTGTCTCAAAGAAATATATTGATATCATTAAAGGTATGTATGAGGGGGTTAGCACAAGTGTATGAACTAGTGTTGAAAAAACACAAGATATCCCTATCACTATTGGTGTACATTAAGGTTTTACACTTAGCCCTTTTATTTTTTCCCTAGTTATGGACGAATTGATAAGTTCACTTCAAAATGGTATCCCTTGGTGCATGTTGTTTGCGGATGATATTGTGTTGGTCGATAAATCGAAAGAAGCACTAAAAAGCAAGTTGGAATTGTGGTGAAGAATGTTGGAATCACGGGGGTTTAAGTTGAGTAAAATTAAAACATAATATATATAGTGTGTATTCAGTGGGACAATGAACTGATCGACAAGCTCAACTAGTTTGGATGGAAAGAGTGTCCAATATTCGGATTTCTTTCGATATATAGGATCCATTATCCAAAAGGATGATGAATTGGGCAGAGATGTGGGCCACATGATCAAATCAGTTTGGTTCTGCCCTATAAATCAGTTTGGAAGAGAGCTTCTGCTTTTTTATGTGATCGAGGTATGCCCTATAAGTCGAAGGGAAAATTTTACTACGCATCCATTAGACAAGCATTGCTTTATGAAACCGAATGTGGTGCTTTGAAGTATTGCCACCTCCTTAAGATGAGTATGGCAGAGATTTGTATGCTACGTTGGATGTGTGGGCATAAACAAAAAAGGGAAAAATATAGAATGACTTTATTAGGAGGAAGTTGGGGGTTGCTTCTATTGAAGATAAAATGATGGATAATCGTCTAAGATGGTTTAGTCATATAAGACGAAGATCGACTAATGCTATGGTAAGGAGATTGGAAGGATGGCAACAAGAGGGGAGGAGGAGAGGGAGCGGAAGACCAAAGCAAACTTGGATGAGAGCTGTTAGTGGAGATATAAGGGTGTTGGGCCTTGAAGATCATTTAGTGTCAAACAAGGAAAATTGGGGGCGGAAAATTTCTGTTGATGACTTTTGCGACTCCTCATATTGAATCATGTCTAGCCGACCCCAAATTAATTTGGGACTAAGGCTTTGTTGTTGTTATTATTGTTGATAATGAGATTTTTATATTAATTTAAATTTGCTTATATGACGCTTCATATTTGTTTGTTTTTTAAACAAATGAATAATCTTGAATAGAATTTGATTTGTTCGTTTTGACTCTAATCATAATACATCATTGCTAAAGGTGACTAATAGAATAATTATTTCAGTTTCAAGTCAAATACTAATCGTTGAGCATTTGAATCGATAATCACGTAAGTTGTTATGCTCATTATTTAATCTTACCATTTATCTTCTATTTCAATTGTATCATCAATTTCATTCACAACTAGTATAAGATTTGTGTGATGCATGGTTTAAAAATCTTCTTATTAATTACATATAACCTTCTTATTAACTATGTATAAAATGTAAACATAAAATTAACTTAGTGATGGTTATAAGATGTTGTGAATTTTTTACATAAACCTCGTTATTTGTTACAATCTTAAATACCAAACTATCTATATCTACTAGCAATTTTTACAACATTGATTCTCGTGAATGATGATGAATGGTTTGGGTTAATGATGAGGGTCTATATATTAGATTTTATAACTTACATTTTTTTTCCTTTCTATTATACTTTTTTCGGCCAAGGTTATAGGGTTACTCGTAAGGATGTCAATGTGATGGGTAAAATAGGAGACTTGGCACATCCCCCCCCCCACTCAGTTGGGTAGGGATGGGTCTATATAAATTTTTAAAGGAACGGGAACGGGGATGAATTTTCACTTGTACCCGCCCCATCCCCGTCCCAGCTCTCCCTCCTTGCTTTTAATTAATTGTAATATTTTATATAATCTTATCTATATTTTACTTACATTTAAATTATTTACAACATAATATTTTAGCTTGCAATGACTAATTTTCTAGTAATTCTATTTTTGAGTAATTGAAGTTAAAACAACATTTGTTTATATTTATTTAGGTTTTTCTAATTCATTTTCCATTTTGTAATTTTGGAAAAGGACTTGGCATATGTGGATATAATGGGTGATGAGGTGGAAAAAGTGAGAATGAAGCGGGATGGATATACTCATTTGGGGCATGATGCAGGGATGGTTTTACACGTACACCTAATGGGGGATTAAGAATAAATTCTCTACGCACTACGAGGATGGAGATGTGGACGGGAATGAAAAAATGAGACAGGGATAGGGATAGGAATAGCAAAACTCGCCACACCCCAACGAAAGAAAATGAGTATATTTATCCGAGAATATACATTTTTATACAATTTTACAGTAAAAAAACTTTAACGATAATTTTTGCAACATCAATTATTATGACATTTTGATAATCTTGTAAATTTTTGATAGGAATTTTGATGTAAACACCCTCATAACATAAAGATACGAGATAAATAACTCGAAATGGTTGATGATGTAAACATAAAAATTGAAATGATACAATGGTTGGATAATCTTTTCGTCTATGTATTACCCTTGTAACATAAAATTTTAATGTAAAATAATTGTTGTTACACTATAATCTCGTACACATCTTTTTTACACTTTTTTACACCCTCATAGCAGTTGATGTAATCATAAATTCTTTTGAAAAGATCTCGTATGTATAAATTTCAGGAAAAAAATTGTCAAAAAACGCTTGTTATTTAAGTCATTTTGTGAAGTAGCACAATTATTTTTTTTTTTTGAAAATTAACAATTTTAAAATATCTTTTTTAAAAAAGTAACACCTTTTCATTGGAATCCGGTGGAAAAGACAGTAGCAATTGCATTGACTTTGTGTTTTACTGGTAAAGATGGTGAGTGTTTTACACATTTTGTTTTTTTGTTTGTTTGTTTTATTTTTGGCTATGGTCCCCAATACTTCTCTTCTATAATTATGTTAAGTCTCCTTAGCTTCTTTTTTTTTTCACCCTCTCTCTTACTTTTATCACCTTTTATGTAAAATTTCTGCCATTAAAGGTTCTTCAAAGTCCCCCACTTGTGTACAAAAAAATCATTGATTCCGCTGCTTTTCTAATCTAATCCTTTTGCTAATTTTCTCTCCTATTGCTAATACCCCTCTCCTACTATGTGACCACAATGAGGTCCTTAACTTCGATCATGTTGTTTATATATGGGTTAGTTGGACCCTTACTCATCTAATGTCCCTTGTAATTGGGTTGTCATTTATGAGTGTTTGTCCAATTTATTGAAGATGTGAAAGAATTCATCCATTTTAAAGTTCCAATAAGTACCCAACTTTTATGCAAGTTGTAATTACAACATTTACTTACTAGAATAACTAATATGCATGAGTGAATCTTATGCTAAAAACCCTTTTCAATTGAAAACAAATAACACAAAAACCCTAATTTCGGATTTCGGGGATTTATGGTGTGAAATTGGAAGAAGAAGGTTGATTGGGTTGTATATTTGAAATGGAAAGAGGAAAGTTAAATATAAATATTAAATAAATACCAAAGAAAACAACATCACACAATTATGCAGAGAGTGAAACACACTCTCCAAATTCACCGGAGTCAATGCAATTTTGTTGACTTTTCCACCGGAATTCGGTGAAAAGGTGTTGCTTAAAAAATAAAAAAACAATTTAAAGATATTAATTCACAAAAGGTTTATAAGGTGCTACATCACAAAATGACCTAAATGTGTTTTTAAACAATTTTTCTGAATTTCAATCATACATTTTAATTTATTCCATCAATTTGAATCTTCAAACATTCTTCAAATATAAATAAAGTAAATAAAGATGAGATTTTCTTTTTATTTCTAAATTTTACATTTGATAAAGTTGATTATAGTATGTGCGAATTCATCCATGAAATCAAATAACACCTCATTATATATATATATATATATATATATATATATATATATAGAGGTCTTTCCAAAATCTAACTGTTAGATGCTTTAGAAGGTATATCATATGACACATTTGTAATTATAACCACAAGGAGGAGTAGTATATGTATTGTATAAGTTTTGTATGACATGTAACTGTACATGTATTTATAATAAATCCAACGGGTATGGGTTGGAATTATTACTGTGTGCCAATATTTTATATAAAAAAAAGGTAGTGGTCCCAATAAATGTAAGAGGTAGTTTTTAGTTTGACCCAAATTTATTGTTTTAGTTTTATTTTTAATTTGTTTTTAATTTTGTTCTCTGTTGAATTCGGAATGAAGGGGAGCTAGATGCTGGTAGCAAAAGTTTGAAATGTTGCGGTGGAATGTACTGATTGTCACTAGTGACAGGTAAGTTCATCGGTTAGTTATTTTATATTTCAGTAAATTTTTTGTTTTGAGTTAGTATTGTTATTGTTTCATTTATCTTAGGTTTAAGTAATTTTATTGATTTTATTTTGTTGTAATTTTTTAAGATTTCATTAAGATTTGTGGAATTCGTGAAGTTATATTTTGTGGTTTAGTTATTTTACATTTCAGTAATGTCATTTAATTTGTTTTATTTTGATGTGTTTTTTATTTGATTTGTATTTGTATTTGTACCGTATAAAACGGAATTTGTAATTTTCCATTAAAAGACAAAATTACTAATATGGGTTGTGATATATTGGCTTAGGTATCTCACAGTTTGATTTGTGGAATCCTCATACATATATATAATATGTATTTGTATTTGTTTTTGTACTGTATAAAACGGAATTTGTAATTTTCCATTAAAAGACAAAATTACTAAAATGGGTTGTGATATATTGGCTTAGATATCTCACAGTTTGATTTGTGGAATCCTCATATATATATATATATTGTACTTTAAGAACTTGGAATAAAGATCAATTGTTTTAAATAAGCATAAGCTAGGTTGCACTAATATGCGGTACGGAGACATTTTGGGTATGAGGTACGACAATATATTTCTGTATGATATGGGTACGACAAAACACATACTCCCTTCGTTCCCTATTTTTCTTCACATATGCTGTTTTAGGATGTTCCATATTTTTCTCTATCAAACAACTTTATTAGGTTTATAATATTTTTTATTAAGATAGGCTCCACACATCATCCACTATTAGTTGCAAGTTGTTTCTCTTTCATCAATTATTACCCCAACTTGACCCCACTACTATTATTATATCATAATTATCACGTTGAGTTGCTCACAAACAATAAAGGTGATTTAACCTTTTATTATTGACTAGCATGCCCCTTTGACTCATTCAAACTATAGTTCCACACAAAACAAGGAAACAATACCAAAATCTGCCAGACACCCCGTGTCATAGCCAGTACCCGACCCGTACCAGTACTCGACATGCAAAATGGTGCATTTGGGTCGTACCTGTGCATCCTAGAGAATAAGAGTACTTTTTGAGCTTCAAAAAATTAAATCAATCGATGAACCCTATGTTTTAAATTTTTAAAATCAACTACTTTAAATAACATATTGAAAATTCAATTCAAAACTTTACTTTATGGAGTATTTCAAAAGAGCAATCGTCATTTCTATCTAATTAGCTAGGGGTGGGTATTGGCTCCTGTCGAGCAGAGTTCGTGTCATAAAGTAAAAAAGTTAATTTGAAAATAATACAAAACTACTAAACTTAATGAAATAATCCCACCAGAAATATGCATTATCCGATCCGTAATCCAAATGATTCCATTCGAGAAACCTAAAATTTCAAGTGTTTCAGATATTTCAAATATAAAACAATGAAAATGGTGTGATCTGTATCCGATAAGTGTTGGATATCTGATCCGGAATATCCGAAACAAAACATTAAAAATTATCTGACTTTCTCGGATCGGATCACTCAGATCACGGATCGAATCACTCAGATTGGATTATTTTTAAAAGCCCTAACCAAATGTTGTTGCATGAGCAATGAGGTGGGGTAGGAACTAGGAGGACTTCGCTGATTGTAACTGGCTTGAGTTGTTCTTCCCGATTCCTGCTAATGTCTGTAACCCAATATTTTCACGTATTTTAAGGTGTTAATTTCGTACTTTATACATATGTTTTAGTATTTTTATTGAGAAATTAAGTTCAATAAAATTATTAAAGAAAGGATATTTAAATAAATTTTAAACAAAGTAATTATTTCATGCTTATAAATAACATTTTATGTTATTTTAAATTTTATTAAATATTTTGAAAAGTTTATAAAAAAAATTTTTTTTTAAGTTTCCTAAATGGTTTTAAAACAAGGGCATAAAAGTAATTTCAAACATTAAGGGTAATTATGTAATTGCATCATATCCTACTTTGGGGCCTATAAATATCCCTTAAAATACAAAATTTCAGATTTATTTTGCAATCTTAGAGTTTTAGGATTTCAAAAAAAATTGAGAGAGAGTAAAAAAGAGATTTCGAAAAAAAATCAGAAAAAAAAAATCTGAAAAAAAAAGCTCATCCTTTTCTCTTCGCTGCTGCTGCCGCCCCCCTGCTGTCGCGAATCATTACCAGCCTGTCGGCCACCTTACGCCACCACCCTCTTCCTCCCCTCTTGGTATTTTCGAGCCCCTTATAAAAAAAAAATTTCTTTTTTTTCTTGTTAATTCAATCTTGCAAAAATCCATGCTTATAATTATCTTTAATCATGTTTTATAAAGTTATGTTTATGTTTAAAGTATGAATTTATAAAGTTGATCATGAAATTTTAGACTAGGGTTTGTGGAATTATGAAATTCATGGTTTTATGGTTTTTAATGATTTAAACTTCAATATTATGATCATGAATTGCTGTTGGGTGATTTTATGAAGTTTAGATTAATTTTAAAGAGTTTTAAAGTTGTTTATGATTGCTGTCCAATTTTTATCATCATGAAAACTAAGAGTAAAAATATTGTGAACATGTTTACTTCATGAAAAATAATTTTAAAGCATAAGATTAGATGTATGATGGGTATTTATGTACTTTGCTGACTATGTGTTTTGTGTGCATGGCTTTGTCTTTGACTCGGCCCTACGATGACCCAATTGATGGTGAGTAGTCGTCTAGGATAAGAGAAAGCTACAGGTACAAGTAGGAATAAGTCAATCATGTTGGGTTGGAGTGTGAGCACTTGCATTGTAGATTTCGTAGTTATGTGAACTAGTTACTTTTTATTGCTTTTGTTGGATGTTGACTTTTGATTTCTGAAGTTTAAAGTTATTTGGTTTTGAAGGGCCATTAAGATGGTTGCAAAGTGTAATAAAGACTTATTTCGGTTTTCTTATGGTTTCGATTTTGGTTTGTTTTTAGTTTATTTAAGTTTCGTTTTGAGTTTTAATTTGGTTTTGGTTTTAAAGACTTCCCCGGTAGTACTTTGATAAAAGACTTAGCCGTTATCAAGGTGGTGGTAATACTTTGGTTTTTCCTAGTTAATTAGGAGTTTTAATAACTATTATTCTTTATTTATATTATAATATTTCCTTAAAAATCTAGAGAAGGAAGTTAGGAAATTTCAGGGTGTTACATGGTACGACTCCCTAAAACTTGCACAAAGGGACTATAATCCTTGTAGGTTTCCCCTTCAACGCTTAAGTAAGATATTTGTATGATGATTAAGGAATAAATAAACTGAATTAACTTAATTAAGGGTGTGTTCGGCAAAACTAGCTGTAGCTGTTGGCTGTTAGCTTTTGAGTAACTTTCGGCTTTTGAGTAGTTGTGAGCTGTCAAGTTGTAGCTGTTAAAGTTTAGCTGTTGAGGTAGCTGTTGGAGCTATAAAAATAAAATAATTATTTACCAAAAAAAATATATATATACCAAGTTAAAAAAATTAATAAATATAATTATTTACCAAAAAGTAAAATCAAAAAATAAAATCTTAAGTTAAACGCTACTTTTTTTTTCTTCTGAAAGCTATATTTTTTAGCTTTCCACAAAAGCTAGTTCAAAAGCTATTTATTTCCAAAAGCTACTCCAAAAGCTACCTCACCAAACACCAATAATTTTTTAGGGTAGCTTTTTTACTAGGTCCAAAGCTAAAAGTTACCCCAAAAGCTCTTGCCGAACACACCCTAAAGCTAGAGAGAGAAATGTGTAAATTCTATAGTGAGGAATTCCCTAATTTTTAGTAATTTGTATCTTTTTCAAGAATGTGAATTGTGGAGTTTTTCGCCCTTTGAGACCTATTTATAGGCAATAGGTTTAAGGGCTAACCTCTCATTGGATGACAAGTGTCATTCAATGATTAATTGCCTCTCATTGTGTGCCTCACGGGCTTTCATGATTTTGAGCTTTTACTACCACATGAGAAGTTGTTCATACTTTCCCTCATTAGGTTTTTGGGACACATGGTCCAATAATAGAATGACATTTGTCATCCCATGTGTCAAGCCCATAGCCTGACACGTCGACTAATAGAAATTCAACATTTATCGTTCATCTATTTAGGACACTTGGTCTGTTGAGATTTCAACACATGGTCAAACCATTCTACGACATGTGGCAGCTCGTAGCTATGCCACATAACCTTAATGATGGAAATTACTTTTATGCCCTTGTTTTAAAACAATTAAGGAAACCTTTTAAAAACCCGATTAGGAAACTTTTAAAACACTTTAATTACAAAAATTAAGTTGTCATAAAATAATCTATAAACTTTATAAAACCTTGAAATAAATATTTCAACTCCTTAATTAATTAATTTACTAAACCTTTATTTTTCATAGAAATCTTAAAAATGCACTTTATAATATTAAATTGAATTTATAAAATGCCTAAAAATACAGAGTGTTACAGATGTGTCTAATATATTTGTTATTTTTCTACCTAATTTCCTAATGATTTATGGACTAACCGGGCTCATTCGAGCCAATTGTCATGCTAACATTGTTCTTTTAGTGTTTTGTGTGGCACTACAAGAAAACAAGCGATTTGCGACGGAATTTTTCCGTTGAATAAAACCCCCAATTCCGTCGCAAAAAGGCCGTTGTAATTCTCTTCGTCGCAAATTGTTGATTTTTCCGACAAAATTTCCGTCGCAAACAATTTGCGACGGAATTTGAGGAAATTGGAGGACCAGTTTTGCGATGGAAAATTCCCTCGCAAATTTGCGAAGGAATAAAATCCGTTGCATATTTTGCGGGGGAAAACTCCCTCGCAAACTTGGTTTGTAGGGCTCAATTTCTAGCTTATAAATTTTTCCATATATTTTGCGACGATAAATTCCATTGGAAATTCTTCAAAAATTCTTATATGACAAATTGCGATGAATATTTCCGTCGGAATTTTGCAATTTTTTTTTAAAACACTACTTTAAACCATAATTAGTACCTGTAGATCTGTATATAACATAACCATCTCCATTATGTTGCGACGATCACATCAAGGATATGGTTTCCAACATTTTGAAACATAAATAAATTAATTTGTGTCGTACAAGTACCATTAAATACTACCGTAACAAGTTTAAGAATAATAGTAATTGCATACAACTAAACTAACTAAACTATATCCATGCGATAATACGATATATCCTCCTACACATGTAAGCTAACTAAACTGGAGTGCCTTGACCTGCGTCACTACCCGATTCATCTCTGGGGTCCCTCCGATGACTCTAGAATGGAGAACAACAGTCAGTGCCGAATACATGAATCCGACTCATCAACTCCTCTATATGCTCTCTGTTTCTCTGCTCCATTGCGGCCATCTCTGCCTGCATCTCATTCTTGACCTCCTCTCGAACCTCCTGCCTTAACTCATCACGAATCCGGGTCCGGACATCCTCCCAGAACTCCTGCAGCTGGGTCGTGACATTCTCTACCCTCTTGTCAAAATGATCTTGCATTTGAGAAATGACAAAGGGAGTGTACTACTGTGACGATCCACATCGCCTGAACGACTCGTAGTACAGCTCAGCACCACTACCAAGACCTTTGACGCGACCTTTCTTGCTGTGCCCAACAGCTGCCTCCCAATACATCTCATTTGGCGTCTTTGGAGTTTCTGCATTGGAGGAATCCTCAACCTGTTTCTGATATGTTTCCTACAGCACACACTTGATTGAAACAAACATACTAACAGTGGAATACACATAGACAACTATTACAACTTGTGTTTAATTATGTGCCCAACTTCGCTGAAAAATGAATGAAAAATTGCTACTATTATGCCCATTTCACTAGTTTCATTTCAATAAAACTTTTACATAACTTAAAAATTCCTATAAAGCATAGTTATAAAATTGTAAGGTTTAGATTTAAATCAAATGACAAGTTCCAAGTGTTTTTTGCTCAAAATACCTTAAAAACACCTAAAAATGTTTGTTAACTTGCCCATTTGATTACTGTCTCTTTCATTAAGCTTATAAGTACCTTAAACATTCATATACTGCATATTTAGAGGTTTCTATGTTTTTAAATTTATTGAAATGTGACATTACAACCGTTTTAGGCTAAAATTCACTCAAAAAGGTTAAAAAATCACTAAAAGTGGCTACTACCATGGCCAAGTCACTAGTTTCTCTTCATTTAAGCTTATAACTACTTACAACATTCTCAAATAGCATATTTACAAGTGTATCAGTCCTTAAGTTAAGTTAACAGTCAACTTCCAAGTGTTTTGGGGTCAATATCACCCAAAATGACGCAAAACACCTCAAAATGGCTATTTACTTGCCCATTTGATTATTGTCTCTTCAAATAAGCTTATAAGTACATGAAACATTCATATACTGCATATTTAGAGGTGTCTATGTTTTTTAATTTATTGAAATGTGACATTACAACCGTTTTGGGCTCAAATTCACTCAAAAAGGCTACTACCATGGCCAAGTCACTAGTTTCTCTTCATTTAAGTTATAACTAATTACAACATTTCCAAATAGTAGGTTTTTATGGATAGTTCTGGAACTTCATTGTTGTGTATGTCACCGTCAATATCAGGGTTGATATTTCGACCTAGATCTCTTGTTTTTGTGTCAAACTTGTAGTCAAAGTAATGGGAGAAAAAGTTTGCAACCTCTTCAGTTAGGTAAGCGTTGCATATTGAACCTTCAACACGGGCTTTGTTCCTAATTTTTCGTTTTAAGTGATTTAGGAACCTGAAATTAATAGTAAACAATAGTAATTATGTTTAACCAACCGGCTATATAAATGACAATGTAATAATTATGTTCAAATTCGCTGGCTACAACCTTACAAATTGACACATCCATCTATATTGAACAGGTCCACACAACTTGGCTTCAAATGGAAAATGTATCAGTAAATGTTCCATTGAGTTGAAAAATGAAGGAGGGAAAATCTTCTCTAGCTTGCAAATTATCTCTGCAATGTTTCTCTCCAACCGTTCCATGTCAATTATTGTGATAGTGTAGCAACAATTATCCCTTGCAAACCAAACATGAATGGGAAAAAAATTCTTTAATAGCAACAGGCAACAACCTTTCCATGAAGACACGACAGTCATGACTTTTCATTCCTACTAGTTTACAACCTTGAAAATCAATACATCCGCTCAAATTAGAAGCGTACCCATCAGGAAATCGCAACTGATTCACCCACTCACACAAAACCTTTCTTTGTGCTCTATCAAGAGAGTAAGGTGCCCTTGGCATGACATCTTTCCCTTGGTCGTCCTTCTGTAGATGAAGCTGGGGACATTTACAATGAGCCTGGATGTCTAATCTAGCGGCAGTCGTGTCACAAGTTTGTCCCTTGATATCCATAATAGTTTAAATTAGTTGGTCAGAAAAGTTCTTCTCAATGTGCATCACATTTAGGTTATAGCGAACGAGAAGATGTTTCCAATAAGGCAGCTCCCAAAATATGCTTTGCTTTGCCCAACCTCTTTTGGCCTTTTTAACCTGTTTAAGTGCTTCGGGCCCATCAGTTGCCTTTGGAAGGTCTTTCACACATTCCCAAAGGTCATCACCCGACATGATGTGTGGAGGATTGCCTTTCTTAACTCTATTCTTATAGAAAGTTGTCTTGCTTTTCCTGAAAGGGTGATTTGGAGATAGGAATTTCCTATGGAAATCAAACCAAGTTACCTTTCCACATTTGCTTACCCAAAATGCCTGGATTTTATCCATGCAGTAAGGACAAGTTCGAAGAGTGAAGTTTGGTTTTGTTGAAATGTCGTACGTAGTTGCACTAATGTCCCACAACTGTTTCAACTCTTGAATTAATGGTTGCATGTAAACATCTAAGTTTCCCTTTGGGTTGTTTGGACTGGGAATAATCAACGAAAGGAACATAAACCCCCTTTTCATACACATAGAGGGAGGCAAGTTGTAAGGGGTTAAAATAACAGGCCAGCAAGAATATTTACCGCCAAATTTACCATGAGGATGAAACCCATCTGCACACAACCCAAGCCGAACATTACAAGGTTCAGATGCAAATTCGTTAGAGCATCTATCTAATTGTTTCCAAGTGTCACTGTCACTAGGGTATGACATTGTGCCTTGCTATCGAGGATTCTTTGCATGCCATGCCATTTCCTTTGCAACGTCCTTCATTGCAAACATTCTTTGCAATCTAAGAGTAATAGGGAGGTAAGTGAGAACATTCAAAGGCACATCATTCCCTTTAGAAGTCTTCTTGTATCGGTCCCTGCCACACACTATACACGTCGAAGCGTTGGCATCCTCTTTCCAAAACAACATGCAATCTCTCGGCCAAGATTCAATTTTTTGCACAGGCATCTCCAACCCCTGAACAATCTTCTTCACCTCGTAGAACGTCTCGCCTATATAGGTATTCTTTGGATCAGACTCACTAAACAAAGAAGCAATATCATCAACACACCTATGTGGCAAATTTTACTCGCATTTCAAGCTAGTAATTTTAGAGGCCATCTCCAACCTAGAAATTGAACTCCCTTCAACCCAAGGTTGCTCAGAAGCCTTAAGCATTTCAAGGAACTGTTTGGCTTGAGCATTAGGTTCCTCCTCTGAAAGTGCAAGTGACACTCAAGAAGGGGGGGGGGGGGTGAATTGAGTGTTGTAAGATTGTTGTAAATTTTTCGATTGATTATAAGAATAGTTAAAGCAGCGGAAACAACAATGCAATAACATAAACAACACCAAGATTTAACGAGGTTCGACTTCTAATAAGTCTACGTCCTCCACTCACTCACTATTTTTATTAATCAACTCAGAATAACAAAAAGAATTACACTCAATCAATTATGCACCTATGCACAATATGATTCCCCAACTTCTACCTATGGAAGTTTGACTCAACCTTCAACTATGAAGGTCCTAATGAAGATGATCCCGTATCAACTTCCCAAGCAAACTGAACTCACAGAAGGCTCATATTACAACACTTTGTCTCTCAATAATAATTAGCCTAAACGCTTACAGAAGAGAGTAGATTAAGACCTTAATGTGGTAATCGGGCTTATGCTAGGTTAAGACTTAGAAAGAGAACTTTTGCAATTAGTGTTCTTTAATTGTTGTTCGTGCAAAAGTGTTAGGTTGAGCAGACCTCCTTAAATAAGCCTTTGGCTAGTATGTTACGTAATATTGCAAGAGAATTATGGAAATGATTCCATGGAAAATATTCTCAATGATTTTATTTGAGATCAAATAAAATTAGTACAATATAATATAACATACTTGCCATACTTAAGAATATCTAATTTGCATAACAATCCAAGAATCCGCATAATTTTTGAAAACAATTTTGCGCGGAAAGAAACTTTCCTAAAATACGGATTTATGAAGTAAATTCAAGAGGACTGGTTCGGCACTGTTCCTGGATTGTTCCAGTCAGCCAAGTTCACTTGTAATTGCGTATGACAAGTAACTAAGGTTCCTTGTCATACACAATTAGTTCATCTCTCTAATCTCAACCTTTATAGTGTATCTATAAACCTTTATTCTACTTACATTACATCTAAGACTTAAGAGTATGACTCTTTGAACTTGGTCTTCATGCAAACTTAAAGACTTGGCTTCATGAGCTTCATCTTGTCATCCATTGAATATGTTTCTTTACTACCTGCACGTGCAAACAGGAATTTGCATACAATATAATCGTTCAATGTAGTTTGTCATCATTCAAAAAATAAGATAGGAACTCAACAAATTCCCCCTTTTTGATGATGACAAATCATGAAGTTCCCCTGCAAATAATATCATTTAATATTTGGAACTTTTCAAAAAAAATTGAATTCTTTAGAATTCAATGGACTGGTCTCGTACTTTCCCTGCAAATTAAGCATCATTTACAAGTACACCAGTTCATAACTAACTAACAACATTTTAAGAAAGAGTTTCTAAGTACCAAGGGCAAATACTAATTAGACTCAGAGCTCTTAGACTTAAACAAGCATTCGCAATAAGAACATCAGTAAGTTCATCAGACTTATTTCCAAGCCGTTGGGATGATAAGAAATAAAATGCTTTGAATACACTTACTTCCAGACCATGCACGTCTGTCACCACTAGCAAGACTTTTAACCTTGGTTCTAGTTGCTGCAACACACACAGATTAATTACATTCATTTGACCTGCTTCCCCCTGAGATAGGTAGAAGAGATCAGAACTTCACACCTGCTTCCCCTTTTGGCACCATCAAAACAGTTAATGAATAAAAGCTTGTAAACAAACAACTAAACACAATCAGTAGTTAAACTACTAATTATATTAAGTTCAGCTAGTGTAGGTAGCTCTAACAACATTCTAGAGATGCTGATTCTACCATTGTTCCTGTTAAAGTACCAAATTTACTTGTCCTAAATAGTTATTACAGACCAACATTAAACCAAATTACATAATAACAATGTCTTTGTAATTGGGAAAGGGGAAACCAGAATAAGAGTTCAATAAATAGGAGGGGTTAGCAGCAATAAGAGAAGATAATAAGTAATAAAGGAAATTCAATAAGCTCTAGAGTTATTCTCAGTCTCGTCATCTTCCTCTTCCTCTAAAGCACTTGCATCATGTTCCTCATCATCCTCTTCTTCATTCTTCTCAGAGACCAGTTAAGCATCCTCATCATTAGCATCACCAACAGCTTCTAATGACTCTTCCTTTTCTTCAGAATCCTCAGCTCCAGTTATACTAGCTTTATCAAGACAAACCTCAATTCTCCTATAGGATTCCTAAAGTGCAGCACATAATGTAGTGACACTATTGACCATATTTTACATGAGTTGATTCTGGTCACTTAGCTGCTTTACCAAGGCATAAGTTGCGTGAACTGATTATGTACTAATCCCAACAACACCAGCATCACTCCTCCCCTCATCCTTCATCTTTAAAACACCACCTGCATATGTCATGCCCTTTTGACCTATTATCTTATTGGTGAGATGAGACATGGTGCCATAATCTCCCACCATAGGAACCTTCCAATGTCCAAATACCAAGGTCAGCCATCCTCCATAGAGCAGAGCATGGTTTTCTTTCTCCACACAGCAGATCATATGACGTAACATCATAGCAGGGAGGTTGACAAGAATGTGTTCAATGAGGCAGTAAATTAGAATGCTATCCATCAATGATACACTCATATGACCTTGTGCTCTAGGACACACAATCTTTGAGGCTATGGTATGAAATATCCTCATGATTGGCTCCTTTAGGTGGCCAATGGTGTACCCCTGCTTGGCATCAGGTGGACCAGTAAACAATTTGGTCTGGATCTGTTCTGCTGTGACTCCCTTGACAGAAGGCCAATTCTCTCTGGAGTATACATCATGTCCCTTAGTTGGAAATTTGAGAATTTCAGCCAATTTCTTTTCAAACAAATTAGTAGGAGTATGTTTAAAAAAGAAGAAATAGGATCCATCATCTTTAGTATGCAGGTGTTCATAAAATTCTTCAACCAGTGGCATGAAAACATCTAGATCTTTAGCAAACAACACAGACCACTTCTGAAAATCTAAAGCCTCTTTAACCTCAACCAAAAACTTCTGTGCAACCCAACTCTTTGCAACAGAAAATCCTACCACAATTTGTCTATCTTTAAGATAAAATAGAGGTTGAAGGGTAGTAGACTTACTTTTCTTGAATTTAGCACTTGAAGAGATTACAATAGCAAATTGCTTTCTCTTTTTCCCTGTTGTTGGCTAGTCTGGTTTTGCTTTGCGCATGATAGCCTTGCCTTTGGACGCCTCAGCACCCTTTGTGGCAATCGTTTTCACTCGAGGGCCCTTGCTTGCTATAGTCTTAGTGCCCTCTTTCTCAGCAGCCTTCCTTTTCATTCTCAGCATCTTCCTTTTTCTTTGATTTCTCCACTAGTTTGGGAGTGGTTTTAGGCGTGGATGTTTTGGATTTTGTGGTTGTTGGTTTAGTGACCTTCTTCTCAACTTTCTTAACCGCTTTTGATGACGGTTTCTTGGTACTCACTTTCTTCTCCTTCAATTCTTCTCGCATGGCTATAACTACATCCTCCTTTGGTTCAACTTCCTTCTCTTCTCATTCAACTTCTTCTTCCTCAACTTCTTTTTCAACCGACTCTGATTCGGACTCAGATTCCTTCTCTTGTTCAGATTCTTCAAAAATTTCAGGTTCTTTGGGTTTAGAAGTCTCCACTGGTACTGGTGTGGATTCTTTGGAATTTGGTGTGGGGGGCTTTTTGGCAGTAGTTAATTTAGTGGATGTTGGTGTAGAAGATTTGATGGTTTTGGCGGTTAATTTTGGAGTAACTGCTTTTGTGGTTGTTGTTTTTGTGGTGGATTTTTGGGTGGGTGATTTGATGGTGAGAGCTTTTGAAGTTTCTGACTTGGCATTCTTCCGAATCAATGGCGCTTCTTCCTCTTCATCAAATTCCTCTTCTAACACATCCTCCACCACATACTCAATTACTTTATCAACCATCTTCTTTGAGTTCTTCGTTTCAATTTAAGGAGATTCACTGACTTATTTCTCAATGAATCTTGTGCTTCTTCTCTTTGACATGATGAGACTAAATTTTTCCTCTGCTTTGAGCACAAAAAAACTTTGAACGATTTTAGTGAGAGAAAGAAGAACTTAGACAATTTAGGTTTTGTGTGAGAAAGATATGATGGAGAGAGAATATATATGAAAAATATGAGATGAAGGAAATGAAATGAAAAAGGAAAGTAAGATCAAGAGCAATATATTTATAAAAGATTTGAATCAAAATAGTTATCTTCAAATTTTTAAAAGATATTTGTCCGTTCAACCAAAAAAGGCAGTTGCCATAAATATAACCGTCATTACATTTATTTCCAAAAATATGAAAATAAACTGACTAACAAAAATAACCGCCTCAGAAATCTGGTTCCCTAATGGTTTGCAACTGGTCTGTGCCAATTTACTCTTTATAAGTTTTTGCTAAGGTACTTGAGTACTAAATTGTTCAGCTCAGCATCGCATCAGAACTTTGTGAGACCTAAAAAGTAGAAAAGAAACAAAAACAAAAAAATATATACAAATTGACATCATTTGACTAGCCAAAGGCACAAGTCAAGACCTAAGAGCTCATTGTCTAATTTTAATCATACCCAACAAGGTACGGAGCTTGATGAACATTTCTCTGCTCAAAGGTTTTGTAAAAATGTCAGCTAGTTGATCTTCTGACGTGCAAAACTCTAATCCTACATTACCTTTCTCAACATTGTCCCTTAGAAAATGATGCCTAATCTCAATATGCTTGGTTTTAGAATGCTGGACAGGATTTTTTGAAATATTGATTGCACTTGTGTTATCACATAAAATGGGAACGCTTCTAAAACATATCCCAAAATCCTTTAGTTGTGACTTTATCCACAAGAGCTGAGCACAACATAAAGCAGCAGCAATGTACTCAGACTCTATTGTAGATAAGGTCACAGAATTTTGTATCTTAGATCCCCATGAGATAAGGCAGGAACCTAAGAAATGAGCCATTCCAAAAGTGCTCTTCCTATCCACAATAAAAACAGCAAAGTCAGCATATGTGTATCCTATAAGATTCATACTGCTACCTTTTGGATACCACAAACACAAATCATCAGTACCATTGAGATATCTTAAAATTCTCTTAACAACATTTAGGTGAGATTCTTTAGGTTTTCTTTGAAATCTTGCACACAACCCTACTGACTGGCCTACTGGCTATTAAGTAAAGCAATGAGCCAATCATACCTCTATACAGCTTACCCTCAACATCCTTTCCCTTCTCATCAAGGCTTAATTTTGTAGAAGTTGGAGTAGGTGTTTCATAGGATTTGCAGTCTTGTAAACCATATCTTTACAGCAATTCCTTGAGATACTTCTGTTGATGAATCATAATTCCATCCTTAGTTTGTGTAGGGGCCCCGAATTTTAGGGTCCCAAATTTTATGGTCACCTTCCCCAAACCGTCCATAGGTCGAGTTAAACCTAAAAAAGTTGGCTTAAGTTAAGGTGAAATGGACTTTTTTTAGAAGTATTTTGATAAAAAATAGGAGCGCAGGAATTTCAGTCGCGCTAGCGTGGTAGCGTCACAAACTTTATCACGCTGACAGTGCAACGCAGCAAAGTTTGTCACGCTGCAGCAGTAGCACTACAAACTTTGTGACGCTGCGACGTTAGCGTGACAAAGTCTGTTGCGCTACGCTATTTTAGTGTTTTTTTTATTTCTAATTATCTTTTTTCGAGTGAGATTATAATAACGAAAACGGACGATGCTAGTAAGGAGTTGCCAATGAGTTTTAGGAATCAAACTCATAAACCGTGTATTTAGATTGATTTACGAATGGGGCACGAATATGGGACGATAATCTAAATTACACGAATAACCCTTTCGATCCCAAGGGGATGACTCTAAGTTATAATCTTACGAACCAAAGGTTGGATTCGGGGGTGAAGGTACTAATATGGTGGAGTGCGTCATATTAGCCCGTAGGCGGCCTTTACTAATTTTTTCTCTCAATTATACACAAGTTATATAAAGAACCACAAAATAATAATTTACAATCTAACACAGAATTACTATTATTATGGTGAAATCATATAAAACTAATTAATTTAGTCAAATCGACGTTAAGATTAATTCTAGGTTCCTAGCATGATATAATTTGTCCAAAAAATATCTTAGTTTAATGTGATAAATTAATTCAAATTAAGTCCTTTAACAAAAACATTGTGAAAAATTGAAATAAATATACAAATAAATAAATACAACAATCATTACATAAAGTTTAATTTAAGACTCTCAGAAAACTTACACTTCTCGCTTGATTATTGTTTCATCGAGTATTAGTTTGGACAAAGTTTCGAATTTAATTCGTAATAATAAGAAATTAACCAACTTTATTAGAAATGAAATAAAAAAATAATTTGATGGAGAAAAGTTTAAGTTTAAAGAGAAAAGGAGAAAAAGAGAGAGAAAGTAGGTTTAGGAGAATGGGTAGAAAAAATCAAGAGAGTTAAGACGATCGTTTTAGAGGAAAAAAAAGGGTATTTATAAGGAAAATGTGTAGCGCAAAAGGTTTTATCACGCTGGCCAGGTAACATTACTAGTTTAATGACACTGACCTGCCAGCGTGACACAAGCTGTCACGCTGCTGCGTCAGCGTGACTTGCTAAGTCGCGGTACGCTAAAACTCTTTTTTTTCTTTTTTTTTTTAAATAAAAATCATATATTGGGGTTTGCATAAAAATCCTATAATATAAATGGGATTTTTTTTAAAAAAAGTATTTTGTAATTTAAGAAAAAATAGTAAAATTAAGTCCAATAACATCAATTGTCCAATAATCTAGAGAATTGGGTTTTATTGTTCAGCATGGAGTCTTACCACGGGACCGGGGATTAAATTAGGTGTCTACAATTTGCTTGATTTGAAGTCCTAGAAAGAACCTAAGTTCTCCCATCATACTCATCTCAAATTCACTTTTCATCAAATCTACAAACTTATTACACAAATCAGGATTAGTAGCTCCAAACAAAATATCATCAACATATATCTGAACCACTAGCAGATCAGTTCCCTTTTCGCTTAAGAATAGTGTCTTGTCAACTGAACCTCTCTTATATCCATTTTCTACAAGAAAACTGGAAAATCTCTCATACCAAGCTCTAGGAGCTTGTTTGAGACCATAAAGAGCTTTGTCAAGTTTAAAAACATGGTTTGGCAAGTCACTGTCCTCAAATCCAGGGGGTTGTTCCACATATACATCTTTAAAATAACCATTAAGAAAGACTGTCTTAACATCCAGTTGAAAGAGTTTGAAGTTCATATGAGCTGCAAAAGCAATTAAAATCATGGTTGCTTCAAGCCTGGATACAAGAGCAAAGGTTTCATCATAATAAATTCCTCCTTGTTGATTAAACCCTTGGACCACTAGCCTAGCCTTGTTTTTAACTATAATACCTGAATCGTCCAATTTGTTCCTGAACACCCATTTAATTCCAATAACAGACATGTTTTCCTTCCTGGATTCAAGATTCCAAACTCTATGTCTCTCAAACTGATTGAGTTCATCTTGCATGGCTAGAACCCAATCTGGATCCATTAAAGCAGTCTTATAATCAGTTGGTTCAACATTTGAAAGAAAGGAATAGAAAGCACAAAAGTTTTGTAAAGTAGAATTCCTTGTTTGCACCCCTTTGTTAATGTCACTAATGATAAGGTCAGAGGGATGAACGGACTTATACTTGAAAGTCTTGTTCATATCAAGGTTTACATTGGTGCCTCCTAATGTTGAACTGGTTCTTGTACTGGTTCCCCCTGTTTCGTTGTTGCTTGATCAGGTGAACTTGGTTCCATAGTGGTCTCAGCTGCATTGTCTTCATGTGGATGAGCCTCTGAGGCACTATTTCCTTCTCTTTCCTCATGTTCTACTTGATTCTGTGCTGGACCAGACTCTTCCTCTCTAGGAGAGTTGTGTGGTGAGTCTGGTTCAGCACCTTCTACTTCTTTAGCTCCTGTAATGTTTAGCATGCCAATTTCGAATTCATCATCATCATCAACTTGCACATGCTTGCTAAACATATTAGTTTCATCAAATAGAACATGGCCACTTTCTTCAACACACAAGGTTCTTTTGTTGAAAACTTTGTATGCCTTGCTGTGTGAAGAGTATCCAATGAAAATAGCCTTATCACTTTTAGGATCAAATTTGTCCAAACTTGATTTACCATTGTTGTGTACAAAGCATTTTCACCCGAAAACGTGTAAGTGTGCAATGTTTTATTTTCTTTCCCTAAGGAGCTCATAAGGTGTTTTCTTTAGTAAATGTATCAACATTACCCTATTTAAAATATAGCAAGCAGTACTCACAGCTTCAGTCCAGAAGTTTCAAGGTAGACCACTCTCTAGAAGCATTGGTCTTGCCATTTCTTCTAGAGTGCGATTTTTCCTTTCAACTACTCCATTTTGTTGTGGAGTTCTGGGAGCTGAGAAATTATGAGATACACCATGATCATTACAGTAGGTTATGAAGCTGACATTGTCAAATTCAAAACCATGATCAGACCGGATAGAGACCAGTTTCATTTTTAAATTTTAGAAAGACTATCCAAGTATAACGAGAGTAATCATCAACTAAAACAAATTAAACACATAAATATGACTATTTCGACCTTGTACACACATGGGCCCACATAAGTCCATGTGCACAATTTCGAATGGTCTAGTGGTGCTTACAACCTTCTTTTGCTGAAAAGAAGATTGACATGCTTACATTTAGCAAACTCATGGCAAATATGATCTACAGTGAACTTAATGTTAGGTAAACCTGTAACTAAGTCCTAAGATCGCAGTTTGTTTAACAAAGAAAAACTTTCATGTCCAAGTCTCTTGTTCCACAGCCAATGGTCATCATCTATAACATTGAGACAAGTGGCACAGGTCTTAGGAATCTGACTCAAAAATGTTATGTAAGCATTATTATGTCAGAACCCCTTACAGACCAGTTTCTTTGTTTCAGTGTTAACTATGTGACAAAGATCTGTTTCAAATTCAATATGGTTTCCTTTGTCACATAGCTGAGATATGCTCAAGAGGTTATGTTTCAAACTTTCAACAAAATATACATTATCAATTATTGGAGAAAGTGTCTTATGAATCTTACCTATCCCTTTGATTAAACCTTTGCTATTGTCTCCAAAGGTGACACTTCCTCCTTCATAGGTTACGAGTGAAAAAAAATTAACTTTTATCTTCTGACATGTGTCTTGAGCAACCACTGTCCAAATACCAATATGGTTTTCCTTTCACTCTAACCTGCACAAACAAATTAAGGTTTAGTTTTAGGAACCTAGATTTTCTTGGGTTCCTTGTTATTGGGAACTGGTTTAATACTATCCTTTCTAACCCAGATTTGTTTCAAATTTGTCTTTCTTGTTTTATCATGTTTTCCATTTTTTGACAAACTATGTGTGTGACTCTTTTGATTATGAGCCTTTTGAACATGAGACTAATTTCTCTTATCATGTTTTTGCTTGGTCCAACAAGTTTCAATAACATTTCCATTCTTACCACAATAGGTGCAAACATGCATGTCTTTTGCAAAAACATACTTACCTCTCTTGAATTCAGAAATCCAAGTCTCATCTCTTCCCAACTTTTGGGACTGTTGGGAACTACTTCCAAAATACCCTAATCCAAACCTCATAGGATTACCAGATTGTGAGGTTAGGATGTTTAGAGTACTTTGAGCATCGAGCAACCTGTTCATCTGTCTTAGGCAATTACTCAAATCCCGTTCCTTGATTTCAAGTTTCCAACTTTTGAATAATGGAAAGATCCAACTTTTCCCTATGAAGCTCATCCTTCAGATTTGAAACCAATTCAGAATCTGGTTGATATCTTTCTTTAACTCAGATATTTCAGCTTGTAAATCACAGATTTTACCCTCATATTCCAAACATAAGTTATTGACATCAACACTAAAACCACTTGTGTTAGCAAGAGAAGTTTTCAGATCTACATACTCGTTGAACAAATCTTCCACATCATCAATCATATAGTTATAGGCTAAAATCAGGTCAGAATGTTCTAGAGTGGAGGCTTGGGATGCCTTCACTCTAGAAATCAGTTCAAGCTCAGCAAAACGACACTCACTAAGGTCTAGATTTCGAGTTACTTCTCTTAGCTTCTTTTTGTTAACCTTATAAGCAGCATTGCCTTTAACATTTTGTTCAATAGCAGAATCTATAAAACTTAGTAGCTCATATCTATCACAATATCTCATTTGTTCTTGCATATCAGAAATAGTTACCTGTTCTTCATTAGAAGAGCTGCTTCCTGCCATGAGACACATGTGTCCCTTCTTTCTTGAACTAGTCTGCCTCTGGTCCACTTCTCCCAATAGTGTTGTCACACAAACTAGAGCTTCGTCCTCCTCACTTTCACCATCTGAGTCGGAATCACCCTAGGCAGCAAGCATGGCTCTCTTTGTTATCTTTTTCTCCATTGGTCCTCCCTTTTCATTTTTCCATGCCGGACAATCCATGATCCCAGTTTCACCACATTTGAAGCAACCAGTATTGGTACCGGTCTTCTTTGTGTTACCTTTGTTCTTCCAGGATTTTCCTTTATATTGAGATATGAGATTCCTTTCAAACCTTCTTGCCATGAGACCTATCTCATCCAGATCTTCTTCATTTTCTTCTCCCTTCAAGGCCAACCCTCGTCTTTTGGTTGTATTTTCCTCCTTTGTTCTTTCTAACATCTCGTGAGTCATTAATGACCCAATAAGTTGTTCTACAGACAAAGTGGATGGATCCTTGGCTTCTTGAATTACAGTTACCTTTTACCTGTCAAGATTCTCAAATTTTTCCTAACAAAATCTTCACTGGTGAAACTTTTGCCAAGAGATTTTAGTTCATTAATAATTGACATAAAACGAGTATACATATCTTTAATATTTTCATCTCGTTTCATATCAAAAGTTTCATATTTAGACATAAGCATATCAATCTTAGATCTCCTGACTTCACTAGTGCCTTCATAAGCTAACTCTAGAGTTTCCCATATTTCATTAGCAGTAGAGCATGTTAAGATACGGCTTACCTCATTATCAGCAATGCCTTGTTGAAGAAGTGACATAGCCTTGGCATTCTTCTCGAGTGTCTTCAGATCTGCATTGTTGTATTCACTTTCCTTCTTCTCGGTGTCATCAGTGTTGTTAGCCACCTTCTTTGGTCCATTTTTAATTATCATCCAGCACTCATAGTCAGTACCGATTACAAAGTTCTGTATCCAGTTCTTCCACCAGGGATAATTTGTTCCATTGAATTTAGTCAGCCTTGATCCACCATTCCCATTTATCATCTCTTGAGTATTCATCTTTTCTTACTTCTTTGAGTGTTACCTTTTTATGAAGTTAGCCTCTGATACCAATTAAAAGTGCAAGTAACACACAAGAGGGGGGTGAATTGAGTGTTGTAAATTTTTCGATTGATTATAAGAACAGTGAAGAACCAGTTCTCAAGCAGTGGAAACAACAATGCAATAAAATAAACAACACCAAGATTTAACGAGGTTCGACTTCTAATAAGTCTACATCCTCCACTCACTCACTCTTTTTATTAATCAACTCAGAATAACAAAAAGAGTTACACTCAATCAATTATGCACCTATGCAAAATATGATTCCCTAACTTCCACCTATGGAAGTTCGACTCAACCTTCAACTATGAAGGTCCTAATATCCTAATAAAGATGATCCCAGGTCAATTTCCCCATCAAACTGAACTCACAGAATGCTCAAATTACAACACTTTGTCTCTCAATAATAATTAGCCTAGACGCTCACAAAAGAGAGTAGATTAAGACCTTAATGTGGTAATCGGGTTTATGCTAGGTTAAGACTTAGAGAGAGAACTTTTCCAATTAGTGTTCTTCAAATTTTGTTCGTGCAGAAGTGTTAAGTTAGTATGCCAGCAAATCTCCTTAAATAAGCCTTTCGCTAGTATGTTATGAAATATTGCAAGAGAATATTTTCCTTAGAATTATGGAAATAATTCCACGGAAAATATTCTCACTGATTTTATTTGAGATCAAATCAAATAAAATCAGTACAATATAATATAACATACTTGCCATATTTAAGAATATCTAACTTGCATAACAATCCAAGCATCCTCATAATTTTTTAAAAAAATTTTGCCCAAAAAGAAACTTTCCTAAAATACGGATGTATGAAGTAAACTCAAGAGGACTGGTTCGGCACTGTTCCCAGGTTGTTCCAGTCAGCCAAGTTTACTTGTAATTGTGTATGACAAGTAACTAAGGTTCCTTATCATCCACAATTAGTTCATCTCTGTAATCTCAACCTTTATAGTACATCTATAAACGTTCATACCACTTACATTGCATCTATGAGTTAAGAGTTTGACTCTATGAACTTTGTCTTCATGCAAACTTCAAGACTTGGCTTCACGAGCTTCATCTTGTCATCCATTGAACTTGTTTCTTTAGTACATGTAAACAAAAATTTGCATACAATATAATCGTTCAATGTAGTTTGTCATCATTCAAAACATAAGCTAGGAACTCAACATCCTCTACATTTTGGGCCTGGTGATCACCCCATTGATCTTGGTTATGTCCTAGAGCATCCAAAACCATGTCACAGTATTCATTGGATTTCTCTTAGGAAGAGTTAGGGAATCCTTCTCCATGGTTCATCCACTCATAGTAATTTGGTGTAAAACCCTTGCGATACAAATGCAATTTAACCGTTTCCGAGTCATGGATACATAAATTCTTGCATTTCACACAACGACACCTAACTTCATTTGTGTTACAAGTCTGTGGACGATCTTTACAATATTGAAGGAATTCATCAACTCCTTGGAAAGCACGATTAATAGAGTACCCATCTAACCTATGATACATTCAACTACGATCCTTTCGTTTTATGATGACAACTTCTACACAAGTCACAAATAAGCCAACCTTTAGTCAAATAAAATATTATTGTTAATGTCTAAGCATTGTCATTATTATGACAATTAGAGAACAAAAGAAATTTGTTTAAATTCGTTAAACATTTTATCTAATTCAACTACCTTTATCGAATGAAAAGGCAAATCCTTACTTATTTGTTTAAATTGTAATTGGATTTCATTTCAAAAAAACGTTCATAAACTCTACAATAACAGTAACATAACAAAGATAAAGCAACAACACAACATTGAAGCAGGGTAGGTCAAATACAAAATGATACAGTCATGAAAAATAAACTTTCAAATACAAATTCATATAATAACAAACTCAAATGCTCAATAATAATGATGTAAATAACTTAAAGTTTCAAAAAAAGGTTTTTAAGCGTTAATGGTTATTAATATCTAATTTAATGAAAAAAAAATATTGATTAAAGAAGTAATTTGTGTTTAATGAAAAAAAAATTGATTAAACACAAACACTTCGAAACTCTCTTTCATTGTTTCCAACTTCAACAATAATGGCTGAAACGTCAATCATAAATCTTGAAAAACCTTTTAAATTGAACTGAGTAGAACATTTTGAATCAAGCCCCATCAACTACACTCTTTTATTTCAACAATTTGAATCAAACCCCATGAACTAAACTCATTGATTTCTTCAACAAATTCAATGGAGAAGGTCTACAGTTGATGGAATCTCCTAATAATTGTCTCGATTGCATTTGAAAGAATTTGTACTAATAGGCAATAACAACTTTAGCAAACGAAACGAACTACCTATCTGTTCAATCATCAAAAAGTCATTTCGAGGAACTGCATTTGAAAGAGTTTGAAAATGAAAAAAAAATAATAAAATGATATTTAAATCTTCAATAATCAGCAACAATGTTCATATATATGCTTCAAATACTTTGAAAAAAGGAAACGCAGTACATAAAATGTCCAATGTTCATATATATGCTTCAGCAATTGAAACAACAAGTCCTCCGAATCAATCCAAAACAGTAATACAATGAACAAAACCAAATCGATGAGCAATAAGCTAAAATTTTTAACAAAAAAATAATCATTGAACATCAATCTGAAACAAATTGGATAGAAATTCATGACCAAAAAAAATCAGAAGAAATAAAAACGGAAAAATAATTTAGTTCATTATCATTCAATAGCATATGATCAAAAATAAAAGATAACCAATAAACACAATACAAAACATGAACAAATAACTATATAATTGAAATTATACTTCCATTAAGCATACAGTAAATTAAAATTAGGCATTCAAAACAACTTCAAGCATCAAAACACGAACACACAATTTAAAAAGGAAAAGAAATTTATACCTAAAGAACCAAGAACACACAACTAAGACAGAAGAATGAACTAAGACGGGCGACAGAAGAAGAAAACAACGAAGGTGCTTCAAGGAACGGAGAAGAAGAAGACGTTGAAGAAGAAGGAAGACAAATGGCACCGGCGACAGAAGAAGAAGACGTCGAAGAAGAAGAAGAAGAGGACGTCGAAGAGGAAGAAGATGACGTCGAACAAGAAGAATGTAAGAAGAGGCCGGCTTGAAGAAAATTTGCCGGCGTGAACTCCGGCGCCGTCGATGTGGGGTGGCGTGAGAGTGTGGGGTGTGAAGTGTGTGAGTATTGAGAGAGGGTTAGGTTTAAGAGAATGTTTGTTTATCTCTGGCGACAAATACTGACTTTGTTTAATTTGAAATTTAGTCGGGATTTATAGCTTGTTTGGTTACCTTAAAAAGGAGGGAAAGGAAGGGAAGGGAGAGGAAGGGAGGTATTTTCCTCCCTTTGGATAACACATATGGGAGGAGAGGAAATTAGGATGGAGAGAAATGGATGGATTTTATCTTTCTTCTGTTTTAAACAACAAATCTTCTCAAAATTGAGAAGATTTGGAAGGAAAATATCCTGATTTTTTATCTTGAGTTGTGAAAAGTCAATTTTGCCCCTATATTTAAAATATTTTTTACTCACCATTTTCTCTCTCCTCCCCATTTTTTCTCAATCGAAATTTTTTATCTTTCTCTCTTCTCATCTCTCATCCAAATTTTCCCCAAATTCAAACCCTAATTTTTCCCCAAATTCGTGAACTTCTTCAAATTCAATTTTAATTCGCTAAGTTTTACATCAATTAAGGTATACTTTCGATCTTTTCATTTGATTTGTGTTATTTAATTTACTATTAGTTCTATAATTTGCGTGGTTAGCGATTTACTTGAGAGGATTTAAATCGATTTCATTTATGTAATTGCGAAATTGAATGGTTATATGCAATGAAATGGTATTTGCAAAATCGATCTTGTTCTTTTGTTTGTTTAATTTAATGCAGTTCTAGTTTTGTTGGTTGTTAAATTGTGCGATATGCTTCGTATTTGTTAATGTAATTGATATGTATTTAGTATGAAAATGCGGTAATTAAACAGCAATATCAACTTGTCTACAAGATGTAAAAGGTTGTTCGCTTATCTACAAGATGTACAAGATGCGGTAATTGAAAATGCGGTAATTGATATGTATTTGGCCTTACTTTTTTCATGTGAAGATGTACAAGGTTGTTCGCTTATCTACAAGCACTAGTTGATTTTTGATGAATCGTTGCTCTGCATTATTGATTTGATTTGCTGCATATCTTTTTCTACATTGCTGGCTTGTTGGTTTTTTACCTTTTTCTTTACATATTTGTTTTTTCTCTACATGTAGGTGCATTGGCTAGAGGACTTTAGCTACACCATGTACTCATTGAATCTACTTTGTTAATTTGCAGCAATTGTAGGGACCCCGGATTTTTGGGTCCCGAATTTTTTGGTCATCTTTCCCAAGCCGTCCGTAGGTCGAGTTAGACCTAAAAAATTGGCTTAAGGAAAGGTGAAACGAATAAATTAGACCTTTTTTTTTCAACTGAAATGGAGCGGTGGATGATGTACCACGCTACAGGCGTAGCGCTACCAACGCTGGGAAGTTAACTACGCTACCTTCGTAGCGTTACAAACCTTCCTACGCTGACCCTGCAGTGTTACAAGTTCTGTGACGCTACAGTGTCAGCGTAGGAACGTTTGTAACGCTACGAAGGTAGCGTAGTTAACTTCCCAGCGCTGCTCCTTTTTCCTTTTTTTCCCTTTTTTCCTTCTTTTCAACAGAAATGGAGCGCTGGAATTTGTACCACGCTACAGGTGTAGCGCTACAAGATTTCCCGCGCTGACACTGTAGCGTCACAAGTTCTGTGACGCTACAGTGTCAACGCGGGAAGGTCTGTAACGCTAAAAAGGTAGCGTAGTTAGCTTTCCAGCGCTGCTCTTTTTTTGAGTAATAAAACCAGTTTTAAATCGTTTTACTTGGGAGAAACTTCAATACCGATACCAAACATGCTAATAAGAAGTCGTCAATGAGTTTTAGGAACTAAACTCATAAACCGTGTATTTAGACTCGATACGAATGGGACTCGAATAAGGGACGTTTGTCTAAATTGCACGGAAATCCTCTCCGATCCCATGGGGATGACTCCAAGTTGTGGTCGAGCGAACCAAAGATTGGATTCAGGGGCGAAGGTACTAACATGACGGAGTGCGTCGGTTTAGCCCATAGGCGGCCATTACTAGTTTCCTCTTAACCATACAGGAATTATATTTAGAATCACACAAAATTATCAATTTACAAGATTAACAAAAAAAGCATTAAATTGTTAGTGATAACACAAAAAACTAATTAATTTAACTCAAACCATTATTAAAATTGATTTAGGGCGCCTAACATGATTAGATTTGTCCGAAAGAATTATCTTGGTTAAGCGTTGCAAACAATCAATTTAAGTCATTTAACAATAATTAGGTGATAAAGCAGTAAATAAATAGTGAAACGGCAACTTAAAAGTCCATAAACATGATTTTTAGGGCTATCAGGAAACGTACCACTTCTCCTTTGAAGATTGTCTTCGTCGAGTATTAATTTGGGCAGAGTTTCGAATTATTGTTTCGATATTATTAAAATTTGTAGCCACTTTTTAGTAAAATAAATAATAAATAATTATTAAACAAAATAAGGTTGTTAAAAGCAATAATCGGATTAATTAAGTATGAGGGAGAGAGTGAGTAAATAAAAAGGTGTTGAGAAATGAAGGTTTTTATAACAGCATGGGAACCCTAATCGCGTTGGGTTGCTAGCGCGGTACGCCGAATCGCGCTGGCCCAGTAGTGCAGGAAACCCTACAACGCTACTAGGGTAGCGCTGTTAACTTAGTCACGCTGAGCTGTCAGCGTGACTAAATTAACCGCGCTACGTTTTTTTTTTTTTGAAAGATCTTTTTTTATTATTATTTTATTATTATTATTATTTTATTTTATTTTATTCATTTATTTAAAATAATAGAAGAGGCATTGGGATAAAAAAGGTCCGTTAAATAAGAATGAAAATTTTATAATATCCGAAATTTATTTTTATGCCCAAGTATACTTGATATCCAATCTTCTAGAGAAATGAGTTTTTTAATCATCATAGAGTCCTGCCGCGGGACAGGGGACTAAATTAGGTGTCTACAGTTAGCCCTCACTTTGATTGAGTCTGAGTAACACGACAATCAAAGTATGCTCGAATCGTTTTCGAGGCTTTCATATCTAGAGCCATGAGCTCCTCATTAACCAATGGGCGTAGCAAATTTTTAGAAAGTAGTGGCTCTCAAAACTGAAATCGAAAATAGATTTTAATAGATTCGCTTATTTATCAAAATATTTAACACTTAGCAAATAAATTAGTATTTTGAATAAATTTGCTTCTTACTAGAATTTTTTGAAAAAGGTAATAAATTTGCTTATTTATTAATATTTTGAGTAAATTCGCTTAAAAATGTAATAAATTCGTTTATTTATTACTGTCTTGAGTAAATTTGCTTATTTACTGAAATTATTGAAAAAAATGTAATAAATTCGCTTATCTATTAAAATAAATTCGTTTATTTATTACTATTTTGAGTAAATTCGCTTATTAGTATTGAAAAAATGTAATAAATTCGTATATTTATTACTATTTTGAGTAAATTCGCTTATTTACTGAGATTATTGAAAAAATGTAATAAATTCGCTTATTTACTAAAATTATTGAAAAAATGTAATAAATTCGTTTATTTATTACTATTTGGAGTAAATTCGCTTTTTTACTGATATTATTGAAAAAATGTAATAAATTCGTTTATTTATTACTATTTTGAGTAAATTCGCTTAATTACTGATATTATTGAAAAAAAATGTAATAAATTCGTTTATTTATTACTATTTTGAGTAAATTCGCTTATTTATTACTATTTTGAGTAAATACGCTTATTTACCGAAAATATTGAAAAAATGTAATAAATTCGTTTATTTATTACTATTTGGAGTAAATTCGCTTATTTACTGATATTATTGAAAAAATGTAATAAATCCGCTTATTTATTACTATTTTGAGTAAATTCGCTTATTTACCAAAAATATTGACAAAAGCTCACAAGGTGGTCATGAGATAACACCTTATCCTAATGTAATCCACTTTTGGAACATTTGGAATAAAGCATGAGAAAAGGATCATCATCAAAATCAAGTCCAAAGCAAAACAATACAGCAGAACTCAACGACATGCACCAGACGTGTAGCGCTGTTGCAGAAACCACGCTGAAGAGGTAGCGCGGCAAGTCCTGCGGAACTGAGCTTATTAGCGCGACTGCTTTACTCACGCCCTTAGGTCAGCGTGCTACTATTTGCTGTGTTGTGTTGTGGTTGTTGCTTGATTTACAAATGTTGATGTTGAAATTATGCTGTGCAGGTAGCGAGGTTGGTTTAATAGCACTAGGGGTGTAGCACGGTTGGGTGGTCACGCTGCACTGGTAGCTTGTTCAGCGGAGCGATGCTGAAGCTGCAGCGCTGGAACTTCAAACGCGCTGTGAGTTATTTTTTTATTTTTTTTTTAGAACTTTTGAGAACTATGGGATAAATTTGTGCTTACATTAGAGGATTGATTGCTATAATTTATTCAATTTGTAGCCATAAGAATGTTAAGCTTATGACAATTTATATTTGTTCTTAGTTTTATCAAACATGTGTGTTTTTAGCAAATGATTGTCCTAATGATGCTAAAATGAAGTATAGTGCTTNTGAAGTATAGTGCTCCATGAATCATTTGAGAATTGTTCTTAGACTTTCATTACTCATGTCATGACCCATGTATTTTGACATTTTAAAGAGTAGTAGGCTCTTAATTAGAGAGTGTAGTTGATTAGTCTTATTCAAAACTAGAAAAAAACTTCTTGAATAGTTTTAAGTATAAATGCAATGAGCTCTCAATTAATAATCAAAAGTGAAAAAAAATGCTCTTGATTATTTTATTTACAAGAGTAATGGGCTCTAGAAAAAAAATGCTCTTGATTAAATTATTTTATTTATAATCAAAAGTGAAAATAATGCTCTTAATTTAATAAAGAAGAGTAATGGATCCTTAATAAAAGATGCTCTTGCTAAGTTAATAAGCTAACCTAGTTTGTGGGTTACTGCAATGTCTTCCCCTAGAAACGAGCAAGATGGAGGGGAGAGAGAGGGAAGAACGGATACCCGTAAGCGTCGTGCTAAAAACCGTTCAAAGAGTAAGAAACGAGTACCACACCCTGCATGGGAGCCCCCACTTGAGTGGGATAATCGTGTCTTGAAACTTGATCCTGACCATCATATATCTTCTCGAGCATCAAGAGGAATTGTAAGTAATAATTTTTTTTTTGGGTTTTCTCAATATTTTACGAATTTTAGATGATATATGTAAGTGAAATGTTATAGGTTGATGATGAATTACGACGATATGATTCCGGGAAGATGCTTGGTAAAATTTATGATACTCTTGAAGCAAATACCAAAGAGTTGGTTAAAGTGAGTGGTTTTCAAGATTTCTTAGAATCTTATATAGAGAAAGAGAGATGTAAGATGTCTGCTTGTTTAGTTAGGGGAATGATGGAATGGTTTTGGGATACAACTAACACCTTTCATTTCCCATGGGGAGAGATGGCTATAACTCCTTTCGATTATGGGATGATTACTGGATTACCCTTGGCGGGTATGGATATCATCCCTAATGAAGGAATGACAGGAAAAGAGCCAATGATAGGTGATTTACTTGGGCCAATCTATACTCGATTAAAATTGTATGAGAGAGTTTTCCCTTGGAGTGAATTGTCGGATGCTTTAGCCAATGAAGACATTATGGCAGAAACCACTTCCCTTCAAAGAGCTAGGATCTTCCTTTTATATTTGATTGGTAGTACCTTTTTAACAGAAAAAGGGCAACGAGTGGCCTTTTCTCTTATCCCGTTATTGTCAGATTTGAAAGGAATCAAAGATTATTGCTGGGGGAAAGCTGGTTATGTGCATTTAATATCTGAAATGCGTAAGACATCCCGAGTCATGGATGACCTGCTAAAGAGAGAATGTATCCCAGCTTCTCTAGGAGGCATTCCTTGAGTTATTGAGGTAACAAATTTTTTTACAATGTGCTTATCCACTTATTTGCATCTTATTTTGCTTTTTTTTTCTAACCTTTTCTTTTTAGGTGTGGTACTTTGAACATTTCCCAACTCTTGCCCACATAAATGACCGACCTAAGAGATTCCCGGTGAGCCACAGATGGGGAAGACGACTTAACATTCATCATAAGACAGATGTAATACGCCAATCAATTTATAACCTCCCTGAAGAGCAAGTAAGGACTCATTGCATATATACATTTATATATATTTTATAACTACATTAAATGATTTTTAATTTTCCGTCTATTGCAGATTATATTTCGTCCATGGGACGGGATACTAGATATTAGCCCTGGAGTGCAGGTTTCACCACCTCTTGAGGAAGCCAGGATCCTTTTGGAAGGATGTAGGCAACTGGTTTGGTTTCTAGGAGAACGTGTTGTTCGACAAACTTATTCGCCTATTCCTTTAGCTCCCATGGATCCACCTGTCTTCATCTTAGACTCGAGTAAGGTTCCCGCTACCTCTATGGATGATTTTCTGAGAGGACTCACAGCTCGGGAGTTAGTTTTTGCTGGTGTTAATTACAAAAATTGGGTTCAGGCTCGGCTACGTCCTTTTCCAACATTTGTTAGGGTATCTTACCTTTCCTTTCCCTTTTTCACGCATTTGCATTTTAAATATATGTTTATTTGTTTATATGTTTATATGTGCAAAGAATGATGCTATTGCGGGTTGGCAAGTTCCTGAGCAAAATATCAAATACATTGATGGTTTCGGGAATTTGATTGATGACACTGTGCCATTTGCTGAGGAAAAGGAAGAAGATGTTCCTTATATCCCTGAGAATGTCGACATGGTAAGCCTTGGGTTTGTCCTTATCTTTACTCGACTCTTATTATTATTATTACTGACATTTTTCATTGTTAATTTTAAATGACTTGTTTAATTGCAGGTGTCTAGGACAACTACAAACAAGGTCATCAAAGTATTGAATGCGTTTCGCACTGCTTATAGGAAGACAAAACATGCTTTTGCGTGCCAGAGCGTCACCATGGCTAGGGTAGGTTTCCCTATGTGTTGCCCCTATTTCTAGTTTCATGTCTGTATCACCTATGGGTAATTTTTGTGCATTATTTTCTTTTGTAGGACGTTGTGCCACGTTATACGACGCATGGGACATTTCGTCCTTCTCGTCCCCCTCGTCCTCCGGGTGGCCATTACAGGCGTCCCCCTTTTACGGAAGGTCTGGCTAGTGGCCAACAAATGCGGCCTCCGATCCTTGAACATGAAAATAGAGCTCAAGAGGAATCTAATAGAGACGAGGGAGGAAGTAGTCAACAAGTC
>PYUH01001125.1:13299-64457 GCA_016808085.1 Suaeda aralocaspica | reverse complement strand
TATGATCCTTATGCTGGCTATTATAACCATGGTCAAGGTGGCGGGTGGTCCCAAGCTCAAGAATGGGATTATTATGGTGGAGGCCAAGGGCCATATCCAAGAGTTCCTTATGAATTGGGGCGATTTTCGTCGTATGAACCACCAAGGATTAACACTCAAATGCAGCAGGAGGATCGAAGACATTCTACTGATTCTTATACTCCGCGCACTGGTGCTATGCATTATTTCTTTGACTATGGGCCACCACAGTAGCTGTTGGTGGCATGTAATTTGTGGACATCTGTATTCGTAGTTTAACTCAAACTTAATTTTCTGTTTGTTTTATCTCATTTTAGCCTTAATATTTTGTAATCATGGATTTATAACATATGTAAGCCTTGGGCTTTTTATGCTAATATTTGAGAACCAAGGGCATATATATTAGTTCATTTTATTTTTTTGTAAAGTGTTGGAGGATTAATCCGACTTACTCCCGAAAAAATAATCACCAAAATTAGTTAGTAGGGAAGGGGGGCATATCACATTTTCCTTAAATGAATATGATTTCAAAAGTTAATTTTAAAGAAGTTCAAGAAATAAAATCGCCCAAAATAATTAAAGAATGGAAAGAATCTTGCAAATGGGCTGATTATTGAAGTTTTATGCAGCGCAGGATTTGGGACGCTGCATTTGTAGCGCTATCAAAATTGTCGCGTGACTAGTGTTGCCACGTTGCTGTCGTAGCGTTGTAAACCTTGTCACGCTGCCACGTCAGCGCGACTAAAACTGAAACGCTGCTTTATTTCTTATTATTTCCCAAAACGAATTTAAGGAAGTTGCCTAGTGACCATCTTGGTTAAATATATGAACGAACAATTATACATTCATCAAACAAAATCCCTTACAAAAGTTTTCTTTGTTAGAGAGAAAAGAAGGAGATAAAGAATGTCACAAAACTTCATTCGTGAGTTAAACCGTTGGATTTCTTCTTTGTCTGTAGAGGAACGCCTTGAATTCAATGCTTATCATCTGGATGCTTTGTTTTCTTTGAGGCAAGCTCGTATCAATTGGGATTTCCTTCATGCCGCCATTAATTTTTGGGATCCTCAATTCCATGTTTTACCTTTGCTAACAATGAATTGACCCCCTTTCCGGAAGAATTTAGCACGATTGTTGGTTTTCCAGTGGAAGCTCTTCCGGCTGTACCTAACCTTCAACAAGGGTTTGGTAAGGACTTTCAGAGACTACTTGGACTAACTAAGTTCGAGACCAAGGAAATTCTCAATGGCCAACACTTTGATCTTTTGAAAATTATTGCAAGATTTTCCTCTCCTTCAGACAACTTAACAATACAAAGGTACAAAATACATGCTTTATGCTTATGTTTGGTATCAGGATATTTATTTGTTAATGATGGAGAAAATATGGGAAATGCTTCACTAATTGCAATTGTTGAGCAAATCGAAGGGGATCGTACTCCTATGCCTATGGTGATTGGTGAGACCATCATAGCATTGGACGCATGTAAAGCGGATCCATCATTGCACTTTTCGAGAAGCCCTTTATTGCTTCAGGTAATATTCTAACCTTAGGCTAAAATATTAATTAGAATAGATGAATTGTTATGAATTTACGAAAGAAAGAAGATTTTTTGTAGTTGGAATCGCAGCGTCAGTAGTGAATTAGCGCTGTTAGTCATAGCGTGACTAATTCTGTGACGCTACGAGTGTAGTGCAGTAGGATCTGTCGCGCTGACACTGTAGCGCTGTTTGTTTTGCAACGCTCAACTGTTAACGTAGTAGAGTTTCCAGCGCTCCTGTTTATCTTCCATAATGTCTATTTTTTTGTAATTTCAAGCCATAATTATTCAATGCTATGTAACAATCTTGGATTTTCATTTATTTCTTTATTTAATCAATGCAGATTTGGCTTAGTGAGCGCCTTAAGACCATCGAACAACCCCTTAATGCCATGAAAGACAACCTCAAATCATTTACTATGAGGAGGACTTTGTTCCTNTTACTATGAGGAGGAATTTGTTCCCAAGGAAAACTCTAGCGGAGTGGATGTCACTTATGTCTCATGGAGGTCTTCCAATTAGATGGGTCATTCCATGGTGGTTTATCAAGGAGATGGTTGGAAGTGATGAGTCAACACCATATGTGCGCCTTCTTGGTTTTAGGAAAATTACTTATTTCTTTCCCACCCGTCTTTTGAGGCAATATGGTATGACACAAAGTATTCCTAGCCTTGACACTGACCCCCCAACTTGCTTGGAACTTCGGGGCCCTGCCATTACCGCATGGACAAAGTATTGGGCCAATCGTCCACGATGGGCTTTTCCGAGGAATGGTTGTTCTACTCAACTATCACAAAGTTACAAGGATTGGATGCTTGCTAAGAGTAAAGAGGAGAGGGATAAGGCCCGGGGCCTTGAAGCTACTGAAAGGTCCAAAGGCCCACAGGTCTATAAGGCTCCAAAAAATAGGATTGCAATGGGAGAGGGAAAGAATGAGACTTCTTTAAAGAGAAAGAATGAAGCTGGATCTGTTTTTGATAGGCTAGGTCCAAGAAATAAGAAAAATGCTCCTTCCTTACCTGGGGTCGAAATTGGACAACCAAAGTTAAATGAAAAGACCCAAAAAACTATAGAAGGTAAGGGGAAAAGAAAGATGGTATGGACTCGTAAAGAGAGCAAGCTCAAGCCTATGGAGGAGCAATTTGATGAAGGTTTCTCAAAAGAAGTGAATAATGAAGAAAAGCTCAAAGATAATCCTAATGGGATGGAGGAAGATCCGGAAGTAGATGAAGACCCAAAGCATGCTCGTAAGGAAAAGGAAGAGTAGTGTTTGACTTTATTTATTTTATCATTTTCAATAAAGTGCATGTGCACTACTAGCGTAGACTTTAAAGTAGTCCCTTTTGTTTTGATGATTTCAATTATGCAACTCTTAAAACATTAATGAAGGACAATATTATTTTTTATTTTTCATGCAAACAAAATTTAGTTAGTTACAATAGAAGTTAATGATAATTCATCCAATAAAAACTAATTATGTATTTAAATGGGCCGAACGTAGAATAAGTTGCCTACGTATCCAAAAGGAATCAGGTCGTGCGTAGTTCTAATTATTATATATATATTTTATCAAAAAGACTTAAATGAGCCTTTTATTGAACCTTCGTGGGTCCTTAAAATCATGTGAAACCTTTAAATGAGGTCTTTCATAATTCAATAGTTTAATCAAACATAGATATTCACTGAAACTATTGAAATGTAACATGCATTCAGCGCAGTTGAAATTCTAACGCTGGGGTTTTAGCGCTACAGAACAAATAACGCTGCATGGTGCAGCGTGGTTACTCTTGTCGCGCTGACATGGCAGCGCAGTTAGCATTGCTACGCTGCAAGGTCAGCGCAGTTCAATTTTCAGCACTGCCCCTTTCTTATTTATTTAATTACTTTTATTATATATAGCTTTTGGTTTTGTATAGAATGGGTTACGATGCTTTTTCCTTTTCTCGATTTGCCCATTTTACATAATAATATGAGCCACATTGGGCCCATATGTTTTAGGACTTAGTGTGAGTCCATGATTGTCTTGCAATTTTAAGCGTAAAACTTCTTCAATTGGTCCAAATTAGTTAATTGAGTAAATTCAACCCCATCTATGTCAATTAGTTTTACCGCACCGCCTGATAGGATTTTCTTAACAATATACGGCCCTGTCCAACTGGGTCGGAATTTCCCTCTTGGATCGGTGGGTGGGGCTCGTACTTCTTTTAGAACTAAATCTCCTTCATTAATGTTTCTTGGCTTAACTCTTTTATTAAAATGTTTTGCAATCTATCTTTGATATATTTGTACGTGATGCAAAGCTTTTAATCTTCGTTCATCTAAGAGAATAAGTTCTTCATACCTTGCCCGAACCCATTCAGCTTCAGGTATTTCACTTTCTAGGACTATGCGAAGAGAGGGTATTTCCAACTCAACAGGTTGAACTGCTTCCATACCATACACTAAGGAGTAAGGGGTGGCTCCTGTGGACGTTCGTATGGAAGTTCGATATCCCCATAGAGCAAAGTGAAGTTTATGAGGCCAATCTTTATAATGTTCCACCATCTTTTTTATGATGACAACAACATTTTTGTTTGCATCCTCTACTGCTCCATTCTTTTGGGATCTATAAGGGGAAGAGTGCCTATGTTGTACTTTGTATCGTTGTAAGAGATCAATTACTTCTCCCTTAAAATGAGATCCATTGTCACTAATGAGTTCATGTGGGACTCTGTAACGACAAAAGATGTTTTGTTCAATGAATTTGGCCACATTTTTAGCAGTTATTTTGATATATGAGGCTGCCTCAACCCACTTTGTGAAGTAGTCAACGGCGACCAAAACGAACGTACGTCCTCCAACACCACCGGGCGTTATTTTCCTGACTATATCAATACCCCAAGTGGAGAATGGCCACGGTGAAGTATAATTGTATAGCTCTACAGGAGGTAAATGTTGTAAGTTAGCAAATATTTGGCATTTAGGACATGCTTTTACATAGTTGCAACAATCATCTTCCATTTTCGTCCAATAATATCCTAAGCGTGTTATCTTTTTTGCTTACATCTTACCATTCATGTGGGAACCGCAGACGCCATTATGGGTGTCTTCCATAAGTCGCTTGGCTCGTGTTTTGTCAATACATAGCAAATTAAGCCCTTTTGAGGTCTTTTTATACAATCTACCTGNAATTCAGGGCGGATTGTATAAAAGGACCTCAATTTCGATATATTGAGAAGATAATAATCTTATTGCCCTTTGAGTTCGAAGGCTTGAATTCCGTGGGAATTCTCCTTTTACTTTGTAATTGAGGACATCTTTATACCACGAAACTTCGTTCTCATCATCAGGGGCATCTTCAATAGCGTTACAATAGGCAGGTTCTTGCCTCCTTTCAACGCTTAAAGTTATCAATGCTAGGTTATGTGGGATATTTATGATTGATGATAATTTAGCAAGGGCGTCGGCGAATTGGTTTTCATCCCTAGGGAGGTATTGGTACTGGATATCATCGAAGTTTTCAGTTACGGTGTCTAAGTGTGTTTGATAGAGTGCTAGGCTAGCACTTCTTACTTTCCACTTTCCAGACACATGATTTATGATGAGTGATGAGTCTCCAAATACTTTTAGTCTTTTAATCCCTAGACTTACTACTGCCTCTAATCCAACAATGCATGCCTCGTATTCAGCTGCATTTTTAGTGACTTCGAAGTCTAATTTGACTGATATCGGAACATGTGCACCATCTGGACTAACTAGAAGAACCCCTACTCCGCACCCCTTTTGGTTAGAAGCTCGGTCAAAGTAGAGGGCCCAACTATCATCTTCAGTCATTAAGAGGTCTTCATCTGGGAAGTTATATGCTTCCGTCTTTTCCTCGTTAGGAGGGAACTCAGCCAAGAAATCTGACATTGCTCGTCCTTTAATTGTTTTTGAAGGGACAAATTGAAGGTCAAATTCGGCCAACATAACAAGCCACTTCGAGAGGCGACCATTTAGTGCTGGCTTGTCAAAAAGGTATTTTAATGGGTCCAAATGGGACACAACATGGACAGAATGGGAAAGCAAGTAATGCCTAAGCTTTTTAGATGCCCATACCAAGGCCAAGCAAGTTTTCTCCAACTGTGAATACCGAGTTTCATATTGGATGAACTTTTTACTTAAGTAATATATGGCCTTTTCTTCTCCATTTATTTCTTGCGCGAGCATGGGTCCGGCAGCAGTTTCAGTGATAGTTAAATATAGCCTTAGAGGGACTCCAGGTATTGGCGGTACGAGTATCGGAGGCTTGAGAAGATATTCTTTTATTTTTTCTAAAGCCTCTTGACATTTGTCATCCCATTCCACCTTTTCTTCCTTCTTTAATTTATTGAAGATGGGCTCACAAACCATAGTTAATTTTGATATGAATCAACTAATATATTGGAGCTTACCTAAGAATCCTCGGATTTGTTTTTCATTTTTAGGAGAAGGCATGTCTAGTATAGCTTTGATTTTAGATGGATCAATTTCTATACCCCACGTGTTAACTACGTATCCAAGCAACTTTCCAAATGTTACTCCGAAGGCGCATTTTTGTGGATTCAGCCTCATATTATATTTTCTTAATCTAGTAAAGAATTTCCTTAGGGCAGGAATGTGCCCTTGTCTGTCTTTTGATTTTACAATCATGTCATCTACATAGACCTCTACTTCCTTATGCATCATATCATGAAGCAATGTAGTAGCAGTCCTTTGATAGGTTGCTCCAGTTTTTTTAAGTCCAAAAGGCATTACTTTGTAACAGAAAGTTCCCCATTCGTTAATGAATGTGATTTTTTCCATGTCTTCCCCAGCCATTTGTACTTGGTTGTAACCTGCATAGCCATCCATGAACGAAAGGAGTTCATGATTAGTCGTGTTGTCTACAAGGAGATCAATGTGTGGTAGTGGAAAATCATCTTAGGACTAGCTTTGTTTAAGTCCCGAAAATCTACACACATTCTCACACGTCCGTCCTTTTTCGAAACTGGAACAACATTAGCTACCCATTTTGGGTATTTTGAAACACGTATAAAACCAGCATCTAATTGTTTGATAATTTCCGCTTTTATTTTGAGGGCAACGTCAGGCTTCATACGTCTTAACTTTTGTTTGACGGGTTTAATTGTTGGATTGAGCGGAATTTTGTGTTCCGCAATTTCACGATCTATGCCAGGCATATCTTTGTAGGACCAAGCAAAAACATCGTTAAATTATTTGAGCGTGTTTATTAAGTCTATGTGCTCTTGTAAATTAAGAGTTAAGCCAATTTTTAGTTCTTTTATATCTTGTTCATTACCGGTATTAATGGATTCAGTTTCTTCTATTATAGGCGTGCGATTTTCAAATTCTTCCATGAACTTTATTATCTCAACTGGTTCATCATTAGTTGATTTTTCAGCTGAATTAATTATTGCAAGACAATTATAAGGGGGGTTGGGGAGAAGAGCGCGAATAAGCAATAGTTGCATAATTATTGAAATCATCAAGGAGTACATCAAAGAGGGACTTAATTCCCTTAGAGCTTAACTCTAAATTAGGAACGGGAGGAATCGAAGGAGAAGATATAACTAGATTTCCTACGACATTAATATTATCTTTAGATTCGGACTCAAAATCAGACTCAGACTCAGAATCTTCGAACATTTGTCCCTCCCCGGTTGAGATAGTAATTTTGGCCCCTTTTGTGTTAATCCACTTTAAGGTCTTTCTCCATCCGCGCTCGACGTTCTCTGAATGGGAAATGAGTAAAGCGAGGTTAAACTTTTCATCTTGCATAGCCTTCTGAATTACTGCAGGTTCGTCTCTCAATGGGTTCCGTTCCAGTCCAAATAACAGACCAAGGGCCCATTTGTCTAAACACTCTAGTTTGGAGTATTTGGTGGGAAGAGAGTATTGTGCTCTCTCTTCTAGAAAGTAGCAATCATGAAATATTTCAAATCCAGGAATTTGTTTCCCGTTTTGAACCAAGGGTTTAGGGAAGCCATAATAGGGGTAATTATCCCCTTCCTTTATAAACTGCCCGTTTAGAGTGAGCTGATAGGAAGGCATAGAGGTAGTAATTTCCCTTTTGCGTTGGCCTTTAGAGTCACTTCTTCAACCATGTATCTTTTTAATTCCTCTTCTGTTGGTTCATACCCCAAACCGAAGAGGTTAAGGATGGCTTTGACTTTAGGGAGATGAGTGATCTCCCTTCCTCCTTTTGCTCCTAAAGGCATGCTAGGAAAATAACCATTTTTTAACATGATAGCAGTCACTATCACACTAGCATGGGGATCAAGTTGTAAGTCTCCTTATTCAATGAGAGCGATTTCTTTAGGCACAAATCCCCACAAATCTTCCACATCTTGATCATGGGATATTTTTAGCAGGGATTGATCCTCCATGGCTACTCTGATTGGAGAAGCATTAATGATTATAGGCACGCCTTCGTGTATGAGCTTGACCTTTTGATGGAGCGATGAAGGCACCGCACCAAGCATGTGGAGCCATGGGCGTCCTAGAAGCAAATTGAAGAATGATTTTACATCGATGACATGAAATTCAACTTTCTTCCTTATTCCACCGGTGGACATATCAAGAATTATGACTCCTAAGACCTCTCGTCTCGTGTTATCATAAGCTCTTACTCCTTGCAGTGATGGGGAAAATGCTTCTTTTTCTATGCCAAGATGCTTGGCAGTTCTTAATGGGCAGACATTGACCGTAGACCCATTATCGACTAATGTCAAGGGGACATTTTTATTCAATATCCCAGCAGTTAGGTAAAGGGCCTTGTTATGAGTAGTACCTTCCGGGGGGAGATCCTCTTTAGAAAATTCAATCATTTTCTTTGGTCCAGTTGACAAGAGACTTACTAGATTTTCAGGGGTAGTGTCAGGAGAAACATTTAATGCATTAAGTCCATTCAGTACAGCTACCCTATGATCACGATAAGAAGCTAATAATTGCCAAATGGTTACGTCGGCTTTAGTCTTTTGCATTTGCTTAATGAGAGGATTATCGTTGCTCTCACTATAATTTTGGGCTTTTGATGAGCTAGTATTTGTTTGGACTGGAATTGAGTCTTTGTTGACTTGGACCTGAGATGGGCCTTTGTCATTATCAGGTTGATAAGCTCGTCCGGAACGAGTAAGATGCTGAACATTAGACACAACTTCTGTAGGATCTTGATACCAATCATTTTTTATAATTTCTGGATTAAGCCCGAGAGTTGTGTTGGCACTGAGGTTGGTGATATAAGTATCCTCAACATTATCGTCCCATATGCCACATACATGATCGTGTAAGCCTAATACTTCCTCCATTGCATTATCATTATTGGAAGTGATAAATTTAGAAGGATCAAAATTATCGCTAACACAATCAATGGCCAGAATAGACGATCCACCAAAAGGATTGGTGATATTATTCGGCTTGGGAGGTAAAGGTAAACGCCCGTCTTCAACCATGTCTTGAATGACATGTTTGAGGACCCAACATTGTTCAGTATCATGCCCTTTTCCTCTATGGTATTTGCACCATGAATTAGCATTCCATTTTGGGCTTCTCTTGTCCTCTGGTGGGTCAGGAGTTGGCCCAATTGGATGTAAAGCATTTTGGCTTTGAAGTCTGTCAAGAGCTTGAGAATAAGTCATGCTGATAGGAGTGAATCTTCTATCTCGAGGCCATCTCTTTATTTTTGATGGACTTGAACGAGAAGCTTCTAAAGCATTGACTTCATTATTTTTGGAAGATTCACCCTTTTTATAGGTGTAGTTCCCCTTATAAGCCTGGGGCTTTGACTGTTTTTTCAATAAATCGTTCTCAATTTTGATCCCGACATCATACACTCGTTTGAAAGAGTCGATGCCTTGATATTTGAGATGTACTTGATAAGGCTCGGACAGGTTGTCTACAAACCTTTCTACTAATTCAGCATCGGATGGTTTTTGGACCAAGTGGGTCATCTTTTCCCTATAACGAGTGAAGAAGGTAGTGAACCCTTCATCAGCTCCTTGTTTTAACACTTCGAGTTCTCGGAGTGTGACTTGGAATTCCATGTTATCTTTGTATTGATCAATGAATTCCTTAGTAACAGTATCCCAAGTTGAAACCCGATCTGTGCTAAGAGAGTAGAACCAATTATGTGGAATGGGTTCTAAAGAAAGAGGGAAGATCACTGGATAGAATACAGGATCAAGCTTTTTAATGGTCATGGACCCAATAAAGCTCTTAAGGTGATTGACTGGATTACCAGTCACCTTGAACTTTGGAAGAGTAGAAGGATCGAACTTCTCAGGGAGAACAGCCTCAGTGTTAGGGATGTTGGCAGCCTCAAATTGATATGATTTGCCACCCATTGAAGAACGATGAATGAGATTTTCAATCTCTTTCTTTTTCCTCCTTTCCTCCTCTTGCCTTTTGGCTTCCATTTCAGCCAAATGTTTCTTTTCAGCAGCACGTTCAGCTTCAATTTCAGCAAGGCGTATTTTTTCTACTTCTCGTTTAGCCTCCATCTTATTAAGACGCATCATGAGAGCATTCAATGTAGCATTCACATTTTCTTCTTCACTCATACTTGGACTTGGAGAGGACGGAACGGAACTTGAGGAACAAATTGGAGAATTTAGAGTAATAAACCCGAAATCTTCACAAATATCCTCTAAGGAATTTGAGATGAATGATGATTGTTCGTCACTACCTAACCTTTGTAAACGCTGATCTGGATCGCGACACCAAGCAGTTGAACCTGCCCTTTACGATAAAAAAAATTTCAAGCCATTCATAAAAGTTCCATTTTTCGAAAAAAACAAAGAAATAATTAAGTAGTGTTAACAATTATTAATTTAATACTAAGAGCGTCTGTAAGCTAAGCTAAAGACGACTAAACCTTAATTAATGACATTCTAATTTAAAGAATATAATTAATAAAGGTTTTTGACCTTTTTTAGTTTAAATCAAACAAAACCAGTATTAAGTTATTTATTGTTAATGCTTATGAGGATTAAAAGATCATAGGCGAAAATTTTTGTTTTTTTTTTTTTTTTACAAAAAAAAACGAAAGAATTTCATTCATTAAGGAAAATGAGATTGTTAGTTCCACCTAGAATTCAAAAATAAACTAATTGAATTAGTAAATCCTCAAAATATTCAAATTATGTCAATAATCTTAACAATTAAATGTTTGAAATGATTGATACGATTTAAATTTCTAGGTGAATAATGGAAGTATCAAGTTATTCTTAAAAAAAAGATTTTATTCCTAACATGATATTATTGACAATCCTTTTATTTAATGATTTTCCAAAATAATTTCTAAATAGACAACATTAATAGTATTCTATATAAGAACAGAATAATGCTAATGAAGTCTTTGTAAGGAAATGATTTTAGTGAATCATTTAATTTGAAGCAAGTTAATAAAATCTTTTAATAAATAAATGCAAGATCCTAAAGTCTCCTAAACAACATGAAGAATAAAATAACAACATAAAGGAAAGTAGAAAAGAAACGAAATCACGAAAAAAAGGAAACAAAATCATAAAAAAAAAAGGAAACAGGATCATGAAAAAAAGAAAAGAATAAAAAATAAAAATACAAGCAATGAGGTTCCCTAAACCAAGGTTTTATGTCCTCTAGGGTTAAGCTCTAAAGGTCAATCCAAAGTGTCCTACATCTAAGGAGTGTGCTCCAACACTTTGCGGTGTGATAACCGTTAGATATGGAGTGTCTCCCCTCCAAGTACCATGGGCAACTTGGAATCAATGTAGTTGGGATAAGGTTGTGTTTTGCTCGGTTGCTTAGAGATCATGGGCCCCACCAAGTCAACGGTTCCTTCCCGAAATGTAATGTTATTATGGTGATCCTAAGGCATGTTTCAAACACATGGAAGCCAAGTGTTTGTCACATGTATGCAATATGTCTAAAAAAAAAGCCAAAAATGCAATTTGCTCTAAATATAATAAGTGTATGATTAAGAGAAAATTTTCAAGTCTCGCCCTCTTTTAGTCCCCAGTGAAGTCGCCACTGTAGGGGCCCCGTAATTTTGGGTCCCAAATTTTTTAGTCACCTTTCCCAAGTCGTCCGTAGGTCGAGTTAGACCTAAAAAATTGGCTTAAGGAAAGTTGAAACGAATTAATTAGACCTTTTTTTTTCAACTGAAATGGAGCGCTGGAACATGTTCCACGCTACAGGCGTAGCGCTACAAGATTTCTCACGCTGACCCTGCAGCGTTACAAGTTCTGTGACGCTACAGTGTCAGCGTAGGAACGTTTGTAACGCTACGAAGGTAGCGTAGTTCACTTCCCAGCGCTGCTCCTTTTTCCTTTTTTTTTTTCCCTTTTTTCCTTCTTTTCAATAGAAATGGAGCGCTGGAATTTGTACCACGCTACAGGTGTAGCGCTACAAGATTTCCCACGATGACCCTGCAGCGTCACAAGTTTTGTGACGCTACAGTGTCAGCGCGGGAAGGTCTGTAACGCTACAAAGGTAGCGTAGTTAGGTTTCCAGCGCTGCTCTTTTTTTGAGTAATAAAACCAATTTCAAATCGTTTTACTTGGGAGAAACTTCAATACCGATACCAAACATGCTAATAAGAAGTCGCCAATGAGTTTTAGGAACTAAACTCATAAACTGTGTATTTAGACTAGATACGAATGGGACTCGAATAAGGGACGTTTGTCTAAATCGCACGGAAATCCTCTCCGATCCCATGGGGATGACTCCAAATTGTGGTCGAGCGAACCAAAGATTGGATTCGGGGGCGAAGGTACTAACATGACGGAGTGCATCGGGTTAGCCCATAGGCGGTCATTACTAGTTTCCTCTTAACCATACAGAAATTATATTTAGAATCACACAAAATTATCAATTTACAATATTAACAAAAAAAGCATTAGATTGTTAGTGATAACACAAAAAACTAATTAATTTAACTCAAACCATTATTAAAATTGATTCAGGGCGCCTAACATGATTAGATTTGTCCGAAAGAATTATCTTGGTTAAGCGTTGCAAACAATCAATTTAAGTCCTTTAACAATAATAAGGTGATAAAGCAGTAAATAAATAGTGAAACGACAACTTAAAAGTACATAAACATGATTTTTAGGACTCTCAGGAAACGTACCACTTCTCCTTTGAAGATTGTCTTCGTCGAGTATTAATTTGGGCAGAGTTTCGAATTATTGTTTCGATATTATTAAAATTTGTAGCCACTTTTTAGTAAAATAAATAGTAAATAAATAATAAATAATTATTATAAAAAATAAGGTTGTTAAAAGCAATAATCGGATTAATTAAGTATGAGGGTGAGAGTGAGTAAATAAAAAGGTGTTGAGAAATGAAGGAAATGAAGGTTTTTATAACAGCGTGGGAACCCTAATCGCGCTGGGCTGCTAGCGCGGTACGCCAAATCATGCTGGTCCAGTAGCGTAGGAAACCCTACAACGCTACTAGGGTAGCGCTATTAACTTAGTACGCTGAGCTGTCAGCGTGACTAAATTAACCGCGCTACGTGTTTTTTTTTTTTGAAAGATCTTTTTTTTAATTTTATTATTATTATTTTATTTTATTCATTTATTTAAAATAATAGAAGAGGCATTGGGATAAAAAAGGTCCGTTAAATAAGAATGGAAATTTTATAATATCCGAGATTTATTTTTATGCCCAAGTATACTTGATTATCCAATCTTCTAGAGAAATGAGTTTTTTAATCATCATAGAGTCCTGCCGCGGGACAGGGGACTAAATTAGGTGTCTACAGCAGTATGTTATTAAGATAGGCTTAATTTATAACTATGCTACTGTTATGCTTTGCTCTCTCAAAATGTGGTTTTATATGTCACTTATCTTTTGGGAGATAGTTGATATTTGGGATAATTTATGAAATGTAATTTGGCCTGTTTATTTTGAAATAGTGTGAGTTATGATCTAACTACATAAAAATAGACCTAATTGCTACTGTTATGCTTCTTATAGCACTATTTCATAATATGCTTCTTGTTTGAATACATATTCTAGTGGCTTTGTTTCCTAAAATTTGTTTAAGTTTTTATGTTTATTAATGACATTAATATATTGGTATTAGAAATGGCGGATAGTATAGATAATACTATGATTGACATTATTGATGGAGAGGGATGTGAAACGGAAAATGACCACAATGTGGACACTATATGGGAAAGGAAACGTCGTGAAGCCATTATTCAAGTGGTTAGCTATGTTGTGTATGCTATGTGTTTGATTAGATCATATCAACAATTTAGGTTGAGAAGATTGACTCGTGAAAGTAGTTTAGAAGACTATATGGTGAGGGAGAGGAGACGCAATGAGCTTATGAATGATTTGAAAGCACCTAGGGCTTGTCGAAGTTTATTGCGTATGAGTCCTGAAAGTTTTTGTTATTTTTTGTAATCTTTTGAGGGATGGTGGATATTTGTCGGATACACGGAGATCGTCTATGGAGGAACAAGTGGCAAAATGTCTTTATATTTTAGGATATAACGCTAGAAATTGTACTTTAAGTACCTTTTTTAAGCGTTCTGGTGAAACTATAAGTCGACATTTTCATCGAGTTTTGAAAGCCATCATATCAATGGAGGATAAGTTTCTTAAGCAACCTAGTGGTTTGGAGGAAGTTTCTCCAGAAATTTTGAGTGATATTCGATTTTTCCCCTATTTCAAGGATTGTATTGGTGCAATTGATGGGACACATATAAGGGTTAAGGTTTCTAGTGCTAATGCCCGTAAATATCGTGGGAGAAAAACTTTTCCTTCTCAAAATGTTCTAGCTGCATGTTCATTCGATCTCAAGTTCACTTATGTATTAGTAGGTTGGGAGGGCTCGGCATCAGATTCTAGGGTTTTTAAGAATGCTTTAACTAGCAAGGACAAATTGGTGATTCCTCAAGGCAAGTATTACCTTGGTGATGTTGGGTATATGTTAAAGACTTCTCTCATTACACCTTATAGAGGTGTAAGATATCATCTCAAGGAATACCCAGCTCGAGGTCCTGAAAACTCTCAAGAACTCTTCAACCATCGGCATGCATCTTTACGAAATGCGATTGAGAGAGCATTTGGAGTTCTGAAAAGACGCTTTGGAATTATTGGAGGAGCTAATGAGCCCCAATATTCTATTAGAACTCAGACTGATATAATTATTGCTTGTTGCATACTGCACAATTTTCTTATGGGAGTTGATCTCGATCAAAGCCTTATTGATACAGTGGATAATGAGCTATTAGAGGCTGACGATGAGGGGTGTGACACGGTTTCTAGAGAAGAAGATTCTAAGGAAGGGTCTAAAATATAAGATAGTATTGCCTCCCAAATGTGGGAAGATTATGTACTTTAATGCAATGTGAGTACTTTGTATTTCTTTTTATTTTAATGCCTGGTAAGAAGTATTGTAGTTGATAAATTTGCTTTTGATTTTCACGGTTTTTTTGCTTTCCAATACTTGTGCTTATACTTGTGCTTATAATGAAGTTTTTATACTCGTTTTGACTATCACGGTTTTTTTGATATACGTGCTTCATGTTGTGTTTTCCCCTCATTTTCAGTTGATTCTTGTGCTAAATAGTTAAGTATGTGGCTGTGTTTTGATTAAATATCGTCTTTCGATGTTAAGTTATGTTTTGGAACAGTTTTAGCGTCTTTAGTTGACTTTTAGAACCTTTTTCGGTTATTTTATACTCTTTCGGTTATTACGCGTGGTTTTCGGTTTTGTTTTATATGTTTCAGGAGCGTAATAGAGAGTTATGAAGTCATTAGAAGCTGAAACGAGTCAAAAAGCACTTGCCTCGGGATGCGTGCCAAGTCACGAAAAGTCACGAACGAGATTTGAAGAATCGAGCGAAGAAATAAGCAAGGTCGTTCAAAATATAGGCGTGCAAATTCCATGCGGGCGCAGCCTTCATAGACACTAATGTTCTATGCGCCCGCAACATAGATCAGCAGCTTCAGAATTTGCAAACCACAGGGGCTGCGGGCGCACGGAACAAGGCCAAAATGACCTATGCGGGCGCAGGTGCAAGCTTTTAGTGTCTGATTTTTCTTTCCGAGCGGTTTTTGCTCGTGGGTTTTAATTAATTAAAACCTAAATACTATATATAGTTATTGTAAAGGGAGCACGACTCTAACTAGTTTTTATGATATTTTTAGCCCTAGGAATCCAAATATCATTATTCTCTCTAAAATTCTATTATTGATTAATTTGTTGAACAATTCAAGCTTTCGATTAATGCAATTCAATCATTATTTTGGTAATTTCTTTCCTTATGCTTTTCAATTCCTTTAATTTCATGATTCTCCTTAGTTTCTTAGTATTTAGTTTAGATTAATTAATTTTGCTGTTTTTTATTCTTAATTTAGTTTTGTTAGTAATTAATTTAGTTCTAATTCTCGTTTTAATTAGTTTTTGTTCATGATCATGTTATTTAATTTTGATTTTGATTTTGTTTTTGTTCCCTTAATTATGTGCGAGTAGTCTTTTTCTCTAGGGTTAGGGGATCTATGATCATGATGTGAATTTAATTTATGTTTTCTAATTAGTTCTTGGCTTTTAATTGAATTCCTATTATTGATTTCTATCGATTGCAATTAAATTGTGGCCACATTTAGTTGCAAGTTAGGTTATTGTCAAAATCGAGGCCGAGAGGTAAGATTACCACAATTAGACCACTGAATAATAGGCAAAAACGAATTTATGCGAGCGAGAGCCGGTAAAGGAGTTTTGGGGGATTCTAAGTTCGAGAGAGTTAGTGAGCCCTAGTTCAATGAATGCCAATGAATTGATAGTGAGTGTTAATTGAGTTTGTTAATTGATCATAGTGAACCAATAGCCCTAGGTTCCCATTATAAGAGTTTAATCCATAATTTCCCGTCATTTCCCTAATTTCATTCTTACTCTTCTTAGTTTTAGTAGTCATTTACCGAAATTTCCTCCAAGGCCCCTTCCACACTTTAGGCTTTTTAGAATTAGTAGATTTTAATAGCCTCCCTGAGGATTTGATCCCTACTTCCCTAGCTATATTAGTTAGAGTTGTTCGGTTATATTTGAGAGGTGTACGAGAGACTGTTTAAATTTTGGCGCCGTTGCCGGGGAGGCAATTTTTAATTCTATTAGTCGGGTTTAAAGTGTTTTCTTGTTTTTATTTTCGGTTTTATTTTCTCACCTCAGGGAACCTTCACGTTCTTTGAGGTAGTTCTCATTTCGGTTTCGAGTTTCGATTGTGTGCAGGTATTTGGTTGTATGCCGGTTTGGATTGACCCTGAACCGGAAAGACCATTGCATAAGAGGAGTCATAGAAGGAAGTGGAGATCACGAAGAACCATTCTTTCCGAACGAACACTGGTTGATTATTTGACACAATTATTTGCTGAGTTGAACATTTCCGATAGTTCAAATAAAGAAGAGATGTCAGGATCACAGTTCAACGAGAACACCCCACCACGGGATGATGCACCGTCGCCGCCGCCACCACAAGCAAGGTCCTTAAAAGACTATTCTCAGCCGAGTTCTGCAACAGTGGGAGGTGGATACCGAGTTCCTGATATAGAGGCCTTGAATTTTGAGTTGAAGCGAGCTTTGGTGAACATGGTTGAAAGGAATCAGTTTGCAGGCACAATGAAGGAAGATCCGAACTTACATTTGAATAACTTCATTCAGTACTGCAATACAATCAAGCAAGCTGGTGTATCTCAAGATTACATACGACGTACGATGTTTCCATTTTCATTAAAGGAGAAAGCTCGATCTTGGTTGAATGGTTTGAACATGGATACTATTAATAGTTGGGATGACTTGGCTCTTGCTTTTCAAAGGAAGTACTATCCTCCGGAGAGAACCGCACAACTTAGGAGTCAAATTACGAATTTTAACCAAGAAACAGATGAAACTCTTTATGATGCATGGGAGAGATTTAAGGATTTATTGAGAATGTGCCCTCATCACGGACTTGACAAGTGGTTCTTAGTGAAATCATTCTACAATGGCTTGGGTAATGAGAGTAGAACTTTGCTTGATTCTGCTGCTAGTGGTCGATTTATGAACCAAGAAGTCAATGCTGCTTATGATTTAATTGAGGAGATTGCCATTCATAATTCTCAATTTGGTAATCCTACAGGACATGTTAAGAGAGGAGGAAAACATGCGATAGATGACAAATATGAGAGTTTGGCTTCAAAAATCAATGCAATCCATGAGAAGCTAGACACGATCAATACACCATCCTTCAATCCAATGATGGTAGCTGCAATGGCTGCACTTTCGGGAGCTACAGATGTCTTTTGTGATTTATGTGGTTCTTTTGGGCATAGTATGCAAGCATGTCATAGTTCTATGGAGCAAGTATGTGCATTTCAAGCTTACAAGAATAACCCATTTTCCAACACATACAATCCTGGTTGGAAAGATCATCCATACTTCTCCTACAAGAATACTATCAATGTTCAAAATCCGCAGCAGCAGCCACATTTTGTACCACAGCAACAAAAACAGGTTCAACGGTTTGCTCTACCTCAACCACCAGGTTTAAGTAGACCACCACCTCCAGCACCACTTCCAGCACCTCCACAGCCATCTAGAAATGAGATTTCAGAACTAAAGAATATGATGATGCAGATGCAGAAAGTCATGGAAGCTATGCAGGCCCACAATTGACAATTGGAGACTCAAGTAGCACAAATTGCTCAATCATCAGCTCAAAGGCAACAAGGCCAACCTCCTCCTCAACCTGCTCCACCAAATGCTTCATCAAGCAATCCACCTCGTGATCATTGCAATTCCATCGCAATAAGGAGCGGTACTTACTATGAAGGTCCTAGAATGCCTGATGATAATGCTAACAAGGCTACAGATGAGACAAAGAAGACTAGTTCGGTTGTTATTGAAGACCTTGAGGAAGTAGCTGCAGAAAAGGAGAATGAAGTCTCAAAGGAGAAGGAAGCATCAAAGAAGCAAGCTCCAGCAGCAGATTCAGTTACTGATACAATTCCTCCCTCAAAGATGTTGTTACCCTTTCCGAACAAGGTAACTAGGAGTAAGAATAATAATCATTTTCGTAAATTCCTTGAAATAGTTAAAAGTTTTCAAGTTACTGTGCCTTTCACTGATTTAATTACTCAAGTGCCTACTTATACTAAATTTTTGAAAGATATTTTGAGCAGGAAACATGAGTTGAATGTAACAGATACAGTTGCACTCACCAAGGAGTGCGGTGCGATCCTTCAAAACAAATATCCTCCTAAGTTGAAGGATCCTGGCAGTTTTTCAATTACATGCAATATAGGTCCTTTATTTATTGATAAGGCTATATGTGATTTAGGAGCTAGTGTAGGCGTGATGCCCTTATCAATTTGTAAGAAGCACTAGTAGAAAAATTGGATTTTGCTGCGGTTCTTTGTGATTTTTAAAGAACCGCAGCAAATAGTTGTTGATGATACAGATGTAAAATAATTTGCTGCGACTGATTTTTTTTAGAAGCCCAGCCCAAACGGAGTGGATATAAATACCAAAAACCCACCAAAATTTGTTAGTCTTTCCTCCCTCATAACCCTAACTGGCCACAAAAAATCCCTCTTCCATTTCTCTCACACATCTCCTCTTCTCTCTCTCATTTCACTGGTCTCTCTTCTCTCTAATCACCCTCTTCTCTCTTCTCTAATCCCAAAAATCTCATCTCCATTTTCATTATTTCCTCTAGATTTCCATCTACTAAGGTAAAATCGACCTTTTTTCTCTCCTTCTTTTTGTTTTACTTTTCAGTTTCAATTTTTATTTGTGTTTCAGTTTTTGAGTTCTGAATTTGTTTTGGAGGCGATTTTTGGAGGCGTTTTGGAGGCGATTTTTGGAGGCGTTTTGGAGGCGATTTTTCATGGATTTTGGTGGTGATTTCTGGTGGTTTTTGGAGGCGATTTTTGGTGGCTTCGCTTTTAAGTTAAGTTTCGATTTGGTTGTTGTTTTTTGGTTTCGATTTTTTTATTTTTCCTTTATTTTGGTATTTTTTTGGTTGTTTTTGGTGTTGATGTTGTTGTTGTTGTTTATTGTTTCTAATTTTCCTTTTGTTATGATAGTCCTTTTTTTGTTGATTTTGTTGGTTTTTTTGGTGATGTTTTTTGGCTTTGATTTTGTTTTACTGAGTGAACTTGTTGCCGTTGTTGGTGAGTGAGTGGGTAAGTGGGTGAGTGAGGGACTGACTCTGTGAGACTGTGACTTTGAGTGTGTCACTGTGTGAGACTATGGCTGAGTGTATGTGTGAGTGAGTGACTGAGTGTGTTTGTGTGTGTGAGATTTTTACTGACTGTGAGTGAGTGAGGGAGGGAGGGAGGGACTGAGTGTGTGTGGTTTAAGGTGTTTGTTTCGGGTTTGGCTGTTTGTGGTTGTGGTAGCGGTTGTAGATGTGAGTGGAGGAGAGTGTGTGACTGATTGATGGTGAGTGTGAGTGGCTATGAGTGTGAGAGAGTGATTGAGTCAGTTAGTGACTGTGTGACTGTGAGAGTGAGTGTAAGTGAGTGTGTGAGTGATTGAGTGTAAGTTAGTGAGTGAGACTTAGCTAGGGACTGTGTGTGGTCGATCTGTCATTACTGAGAGATGCTTCTCTTCTTATAGGGATGTTTAACATGAGAAGGCACCCTATTATTTTAGGCTATTTAGGCTTCTTATAGGGATTTCAAGCTTCTTTTATTGAATTAATTTTCTGGGTTTTGTTTTTTGTTATTGAATTTCTCTTCAATTTGGGATTTTTTGTTGGTTTTTCAGTTAAAGTTTTGGGATTTTACTCATGCCTACACTCGTCAATTACAGTGGTATGTTCTGTTTTTCTCTGTTTTTTTATTTATTTTTGTTGTTTGATTTGTGAATTTGTGATTGATTTTTCTGGGTTTTATTTATATGATTGTGTTCTTAATTGGGTTTGTTGAATTTATATGATTGTGTTCTTAATTGGATTTGTTGAATTGGGTTGAATTAGATCAAACTTTATGAATTTGATTATTGAATTAATTTAGCATGATTAAATGTAGCTAATATGTTTTTGCATGCAATTTGATATTGCATAATTGGATTTAATTGAATGCTAGAATGATTTAATTTGATTTGTTTAGGGTTGTAAGTTTCAATTAGCTAAGATGATGATTGAAGTTGATGAATTGATTTTCTTAAATCATTATGGTAATAAAATGAATTAGTTGTTAATTTTAATTGAATGAACTTTTAATTGAATTAGGATTTGAGAAAGATTTGATTTTAAATTCTTGCTTTCATGATTAATTGAAAGTTGTATCTTCTTGTTATTGAATTCCAAATTGTATGGTTAAATTGTTTCTGGATTAAGTTGGGATTATAAGTTTTAGCATACTAGTTAAATTTTTGTTGATTTGTTGTAGCTTATGTATCTATTATTCATGATTTTTCCAGGGAAAGATGAATTGTCGATGGCCTATGTTAATTACTATTAGAATTATGTGAGTGAATGTGTGATTGAGCACAAGTGAGACAGTGAGTGAGTCAGTGACAGTGGGAATTGTTGAATGATGATTGAGTCCCTTATAGTCCGACAATTGTTTGAGACAATTGAGTCTTTTTTCATAAGACACTAACTAATCCCTGATGGTGATCTAGGGTTCTTACTTGATTCCCTTATGGTGAGACAATTGAGTCTCTTACGGTGATGCAATTGTTGAATGAGGATCGAGTCCCTTATAGTCCGACAATTGTTTGATAAAAAATGAGTCCTTTTTCATAAGACACTAACTATCTCCAAATGATGAAGGGACTCAAGTGATGACCATGGTTGTTTGAGTTGCTCCAAGTTGTTAATTGTCAACTACTTGTTGTAGTAGCCAAATTAAACAACTATGGTCAACATCATTAAGGTTTGAGTTGCTCCAGGCTTAAAAACCTGTTGAAGTAGCCTAACTGGAATGGTGGGAGATCGTAACCACTTCCCTGATGGAGATTATGTATATAAACATAAACATATATAGTATGTTTACAAATGAGTGAGTGATAGTCTTGTTATTCTTGTTATTGTTGTTGTTCACTGATTATTTGTGAGTTACTGAGTTGAGTTGCTGCCACTGTTGTTGTGTTGCTGCCGTTGCTGTCACTTATCTGCATAATGCTCTTTGAAGTGTTTTTTGTAATATAATAGTAATTGAGGTTGAAAACATTAATTATTATGTATGTATAACATTTGAGATTGATGTTATTATTCTAATGCTGCTGTAATGTTGTTATTACAACTATTGTACATATACAAACATTCTGGCTACAATTTAGCATAAAAAAGCAAAAAAAAAAAAATTGGGTGGTTATCAGCAAAAGTGGATTTTTGTACTAGTGAAGCTTGACATGGGAGAACTTAAATTTACTAATGTTACTTTGCAGATGGCGGATAGAACTGTAAAATACCCTAAGGGTGTTTTAGAGGATGTACCTGTTACAGTAGGAAAATTTTTCATTCCTGTTGATTTTGTTGTCCTTGATATTGATGAGGATGCTCATATCCCTATCATTCTAGGTAGACCTTTGTTACATACTGCAGGTGCCGTCATTGATGTTAAAAATGGAAGCTTAACTCTTTCTGTAGGGGATGACAAAGTGACATTCAATCTTAATAATGCAGTGAAAAATCCCATGATAGAGCAGTCGTATTATAGGATCGATATTATTGGTGAAATTATTTTGGATGACATGCCTCGATCCCTTACAAAGGATCCCCTAAAGGCCATTTTGTGTTTGGATGCTAATGCAGGTGAAAGAGATTCGGAAATTGATGCTATAGGCCATGAATTGAACAATGAGAAGATGACTTTAGAGGAGAGCCAAAGGTATCAATCATTGCCTCAACAATCATATGCCATCAAAGAGGTAACACAGCCTGAAATGAAACCCCTTCCCCCTAATTTGAAATATGCTTTTCTAGATAATGCCGAGATGTATCCAGTTATAGTTAGCTTTAAACTTACTGATCGTCAACTTGAAAAGTTACTTGCTGTGCTTAAAACTCACAAAAAGGCTATTGGTTATACACTTGATGATCTAACTGGAATAAGTCCTAATTTTTGCATGCATAGAGTTAATCTAGAAGAAGGTCATAAGCCTTATATACAGGGACAAAGGAGACTTAACCCTAACATGTAGGAAGTGGTGAAGAAAGAGGTTCTTAAAATTCTTGATGCAGGTATCATTTATGCTGTGCCAGATTCTCCATGGGTAAGTCCAGTGCAGGTAGTCCCTAAGAAGGGAGGAACAAATGTTTTGCGAAATGATAAAAATGAACTTATCCCTACTAGAGTTGTTACAGGTTGGCGAATGTGTATTGATTACCGGAAATTAAATGTTGCCACCAAAAAGGATCATTTCCCTCTCCCCTTTATTGATCAAATGTTAGAAAGGCTAGCAACTAATAAATATTTTTGCTATCTAGATGGTTACTCTGGTTTCTTTCAAATACCTATCCATCCTGATGATCAATCAAAAACTACATTTACGTGCCCTTATGGCACTTTTGCTTACCGTAGAATGCCTTTTGGTCTATGTAATGCACCTGCTACCTTTCAACGATGTATGATGGCTATATTTTCTGAGTTCATAGAGTCTAGCATGGAAGTTTTCATGGATGATTTTAGTGTCTATGGTACTGATTTCGATTCATGTTTGGCTAACTTGACTAAGGTGCTTAAAGGATGTGAACAGGTGAATTTGGTCCTCAATTGGGAGAAATGTCACTTTATGGTGACGGAAGGAATTGTCCTAAGAAATCTAATCTCTGAAAGAGGTATTGAAGTAGATAAAGCTAAAATTCAAGTTATTGAACAATTACCTCCACCAGTAAGTGTCAAAGGTGTTAGAAGCTTTCTAGGTCATGCAGGGTTTTACCGTAGATTCATCAAAGATTTTTCTAAAATTGCTAAACCCTTAACCCAACTGCTATTAAAAGATGCCGAGTTTAAATTCACCGATGAATGCCTTGAATCTTTTAATTTGATCAAACAAGCATTAATCTCAGCACCAATCATTCAATCACCTGATCGGGAATTACCTTTTGAAATTATGTGTGATGCTAGTGACTATGTTGTATGTGCCGTGTTAGGTCAGAGGAAAGACAAGATTTTGCATGCTATCTACTATGCTAGTAAGACTTTAGATCCAGCTCAAATTAACTATGCCACAACTGAAAAAGAACTGCTTGTTATAGTGTATGCTCTCGATAAATTTGGCTCTTATCTTATAGGTTCAAAAGTTATTATTTACACTGACCATGCAGCTTTAAAGTACTTACTTGGAAAGAAAGAAGAAAAACCGAGGCTTATTAAGTGGATTTTGCTCCTTCAGGAGTTTGATCTAGAAATTCGTGACAAGAAAGGTGCAGAGAATGTGGTTGCAGACCACCTATCCAGGATTCGATATGAAGATGGGGAGATTTCAACTCCTATTGATGACTCTTTTCCTGATGATCATCTTCTAGCTGTGATTTCTAATACTCCATGGTTTGCTGATTATGCTAATTATGTAGTTGGAGGAGTGTTACCTTCCGATCTTACTTATCAGCAACGAAAAAAGTTTTTACATGATGTTAAGCGTTATTTTTGGGATGACCCTAACTTGTTTCGTGAGTGTACAGATGGCTTATATTGCAGGTGTGTACCAGATTGGGATGTCTATGGAGTTATGCACCATTGCCACTCATCACCCTATGGAGGACATGCTGGGCCCGCCAAAACAATGTTTAAGGTATTGCAATCCGGTTTCTATTAGCCTACGATACTCAAGGATGCTAGAGACTTTGTCATGTCTTGTGATTCGTGCCAACAGACAGGTAATATCTCAAAAAGGCATGGAATGCCTCAAACAGGTATTTTAGAAGTTGAAATCTTCGATGTTTGGGGTATTGATTATATGGGTCCATTCCCTTCTTCTAACGGTAATTGTTTTATATTGGTCATTGTGGATTATGTTTCCAAGTGGGTGGAAGAAATTGCTTCTCCCCATAGTGATGCTAACACCATTTTAAGAATGTTTAAGCAGGTTAATTTTCCTAGGTTCGGAGTCCCTACAGCTATCATCAGTGATGGGGGGACGCACTTTCATGAGAAAAGGTTGGGTAAGTTGCTAGAGAAGTACGGTGTTTACCACAGGACGGGATTAGCATATCACAAACCAGTGGTCAAGTCGAGGTTTCAAACCGAGAAATCAAGTCCATTCTAGAGATGACGGTTGCGAAATCGAGAAAAGATTGGAGTAGCAAACTTCATGATGCTTTATGGGCGTATAGAACATCGTTTAAAACTCCAATTGGCACTTCCCCATATATATTGGTTTATGGAAAAGCGTGCCATCTTCCAGTAGAACTTGAATACAAAGCTTATTGGGCAATCAAGGAATTAAACATGGATGCTAAGCTTGCGGGTGAAAAACGGTTGCTACAGTTGAACTAATTGGATGAATTTCGGCTAGGAGCATATGATAGTGCCAAAATCTACAAAGAAAAGACGAAAAGATGGCACGATAAACGAATCATGAAAAGGGAGTTTCAAGTCAGTGACAAGGTTCTATTGTTTAACTCAAGACTTCGATTATTCCCTAGAAAGCTGTAATCTAGATGGAGTGGCCCCTTTACAGTGGCTATGTTGAAGTTCAAAGTGAAAAGGGTGAAATATTCAAAGTTAATGGTCAAAGGTTGAAGCCATACTATGAAGGAGATGTCATCGGTTTGTTGAAGTCATCCAACTCGATGATCCTAAGACACCTTGATCACTAATGCAGCCATGGTCAAGCTAGTGACCTTAAAGAGCGCTCCTCGGGAGGCAACCCGAGCTTTCTATCCCTTCTTTTCTCTTTTTGCACATTTTTGCGTGTTTTTGTGTGCTTTCGTAGTTTAGTTTAGCTTAGTTTAACTTTTGTTTTGCTTTTGTGAATCCTAGCTAAGGGTCTAAATGTTTCATGCTTAATTGGGGTAATTAAGGAGAGTTTAAGAGTTAAAACGTGCTTAAGTGTTGATTAATAATAATAATTTATAAGTTAAGTCATTAATTTAGGAGAAAAAGAAAAAAATCAGCAAAACTTACCTGCAGAAGAAGCCTGCGGGCGCAGCGTTCATTTTCCATCCCCTTCATTGCGCCCACATTATAGATCAGAGAGTTTGTAAAACTCTGTAGAGACTACTTGCGGGCGCAGCAGTCAACACGATATCCTTCGCTGCGGGCGCAGCACTCTTCTGCGGGCATCCGTATGTTTTTTTTTTTTTTTCCTTTTTCTGCTTGGGGCTTCATAATCCTAACTCGTGTTCTATTTTTTTCGCACCCCCCCCCCCTAATATTGTTATACTTATATTATTATTATTATATCTTTCTATCATTAATATTATTTTTCTTTTTATCATTTAATTTCCTAAACTCCCAATCTATCTTCTTCCTCCTCTCTCGCACCATTAAAACCCTAAAAACCTTCAACTTCAAATCACCATAACTCACTCCATACTACTCCAAATCACTTCAAATTTTAACACAACACTCCTCTCACTACTCTAAACAACATCTTGGAGTTAAAATTTGGAAAAACTCACGTATTGCATAACCTAGGGTTCGAAAATTCGAACTTATTTTGGGCTTGATTTTTGGGTTGCTTCTTCAAATTTCTTGCTTCATTATCATCTATTAAGGTATAACATCCTTTGTATCCAATTTTTATGAAGTTTTATGAAGTTCTCATGAATTTTCAATTTTTGGGTATTTTTATTACGAATTTAATTGATCATTCTAAACTTGATTGTTGTTGTTTATGAGTGCTTAATAGCTATTTCTATGCTTCATTATCATGTTTGGAGTTGTTAATTATAAGTAATTGGAAGTGTTTGTGCTTTATTGTTGAGTAAGATTTCCATGAAATTTTTGATGATTGCTCATGAAGTTGTTGTTAATTAGGAGTGTTAATTAGTTAAATTCATGCTTAAAGTCTTTAGAATGCTTAAAATCATGCTTTGAATTACTTTATTGCTTACTTAGATTTCTAGCTTTGCTCATGAATTTTTACTAGCAACTTTCATATTGAACTTTATGCTTCACAATTGGTTAGTAGTTGCCACTTATCTTAACTGGTCATTCCTATTTGTTCTTAAAGTTTCAATGAAGTTGTTTGGATGTTTTTAAGGCATTAATTGTTCAATGGTTGAATTCATATTATGGTGGAAGTCGGTTTTTGGTGTTGCACTTGATGCTCTTTTATGGATATGAGCTTGGACATGTTGGCTTTGGAGGCATAGTATGCAAGTAATGCTTATGTTTGAATGCTTTTGGTTGCGCTTTTGGCTTCAGTTGATTAGAACTTTGTAGTTCTCATTGGGTTAGTTGCATTTACAAATGGGTCATGCCGAAATTTCCGCAAAACCTTGTTTGTAATTTTGATTGTATGATGACTACAATGCCTTAATTGTTTTCTTTGATCATGCTTTCACATCCCATTATTCTTTATGCCTTCATGATTGGCATGATTTTGGTTTCGAGACTTGCTTTAATAGAATGCTAATTTATGTCTTTCCTGCATATGTTTTGTAGGATCATGACGAAATCAATTGGCAAATTACTTGGTGGAGGCCCCAAGAAGTCTCAGAAAACAGGGGCATCCTCTTCAGCTTCCAAGGGAAAGCAGCCATCATCCTCCAGTACACTACCTCAGAACCGTCAGGACAGGCAGAAACGTCTTGATAAGCTTTCCAAAAGAACAATCAGATCCACACGGTTCTTCCACAAAGAAACATGTGACAAGCTTGGTATTACTAATCAAGTGATGAGAATGGCTTACCGGATTAGATAGGGAAACTGGATCAACGCTACCATGCCCGGTCCTGATGGAAAAACTCAGCAGGTCCCACACACATATCGAGAGCTCACCTTGGAGTTCCTATCCAGTTACCACTTCCACAATTCCAAGGAGACTCCTGATGCTGAAAGAAAGACACACATCAGCTTCACCATCTTCGAACAGCACTATGAGATGGATGTTGATGAACTAAATTAGAGGTTTTTATGGAACCCCGAAAATGCAGTATGGTCTACAGCTGAGCATGAGTGGGGACCGTATTTTGAGGGAGCTTGGCGGGAGATAATTACTGATGGTAGCTCCACCTTCACTTCAACAACTGCCAAAACATCGGAGGTCCAGCATCCTGCCCTTCGGTATTTCCTGAGGTTTGTGGTTTACTGCTTATTTTCTAGAGGAGAGTAAGGTCAAGTTTACCCTGATGAGATCAGACTATTATGGACGGTGACACAGGGATATGCCAGACAGCCTCTCCATTATAACTTCGGGTTTTTTCTAGCTCGCCGGTTTGCTGAAATTGCAGAGGGGATTACTAATACCGGCACAATCTATATAGGTGGCATGATCACATGGTTGGCCCACACTCTAGGTCATACTGAGCATATCCACCAGCTAAACCCGGTCGAGGAAAACCCCTACCTTGACACGAATGCCCTGACAGCTACTAACTTCCTTAGGTATTATCAGAGAGGGCACAGAGAGAGGTTTGTTTGGTGTGTTCGGGAAATTTCATGGTGCTACCTGCCTAATGCCTATGTTAGTCTTACCTACCAAGAGCATCCAGACGGCCAGAACCCTTGGAGGATCCCACCTGACAACATCCCACTACAAGAGAGGACAGATTCAGAGAAGAGGGTCATACAGATGGTCAACCTGATCCAGCAAGCAGGCGGCCAGCCCCAGCGTCCACCAGCTATACCACAACCTGAGCCACCACGACATAGCTATGCCGGTCACTCCTCCACCACATTCGACATGACTCCCCTGATGAACCGATTTGATGACATGCATCTCTATTAACCAGCAGCGGTTCAACAGGATAGATCATTCACTTAGAGGACTCCGTTCTGATGTTGATTTGCTACAGAGAGTCCAGTGGAGGGAGCATACGAGCAATGTTGCAGCTGGGACGGTTCAGGGATTCCCAAACCATCCTAACTGGCCACCTACATATGATCCTAGCACTGAGCCCACCTCTTACCCCTATCAGCCATTCTATGACCACTACTATCCTAGGTACTGGGGACCTGGTCAGTAGAGCTCGGCTTCACCTCCTTCCTCTGGTTTGCATGGTTATTTGTCCCGGGACGGGACAAAATTTGGTTTGGGGGGAGGATTTATGTATATTTTTGCTTAGTTTTTTTTAATTTTATTTTTTCTTTGTTTTCTTTTATTTTTTTTATTTTTCTTTTTCCTCTTATTTTTACCTTTTTCTTTGGAGATTGGTTTGTTTCTTTTCCTTTTCAGGATTTAATTCGAGCGGGATGTATTATTGATTCAGTACTTAGTTGGACTCCTGTTAGGAATTGATACCAGTTTGGTTAGATCATTTCAAGCTCTCTTTTGTTTTGTTTTGTGTGCTTAGTTAGTTTTAATCGCTTTCTTAGTTCAGTTTTATTGCTTTCTTAGGACTGTTGCATGGTTTGTACCATTCGTTAGGAATGGGAGTTTACATGTGACCAAAAAGGTTGTACTGTTTTCTTAGGTTTAATTTTAGAGAGAATTGATCTAATGGATTATTCGTGTCCCAGTTGAGTTTTATTGTTGGAATTGACTACTACTGTACCCCTTGTGTTTATTTTGAAAACTTTATGACTCTTGACTGCGGATGGATCCACATGTGTGATTTGTTGGCTATGACTTGAATTCGATTGCTTGATTTCCTTTTATTGGTCAACTCTTCTCAACCTTGCTTGGGTCTTGGATTTGAATTGTGTTAACGGGAGGATTTGAGCCACTTTTGAATATAAAATCATTCATATTTTCCTTTCATGTGTGCTTAGTTCTTGGTGCAATTATGACCTTGCGTTTGACTTTGGATTCTAGTAGCTTTAATTGTGGATTTTGTGTATGTTGCGCATGATAAAAGGCTCTCATTTCCTCTTTTGAGCTTCAGAGTTTCATTTCCTACATTTATATTTTCCCTTGATCCCATGAAAGAAGTTTAAAGTTTGTGAAGCAGAGGTTGATGATTGAATTATGAGATTGATGGTGTTGAAGTGAAAAATAAACAAAAGTTTGGTTTGATTTGGTTGAATTGGATGTTGGAGAATGTTGAAGATTTTCCTTGATTTTATATGCGTATACCCCGCATTCCACCACATTTCCCAAATTTTTGTCCTACCCATCACCCTAGCCACGTTACAAGCTTATTAAAGTCTTTTTTGATTTTTGTGCACATGCTATGGTTATTGTGAAGTGAATCCTTTGTCAAGGTCGTAGAGTATTAATTGCATTCCGAGTCGACATTTAGGATGAGTGGATACCCTTAAACACTTGCATGAGGTGCGAGATGTGGGTTTCCAGTTCTTAAAATTGCATTTCNCTTAAAATTGCATTTAAACACATTTTGCATTGCATTCCATATTTGGTTGGGAGGTGAGGGTTAGAGCTTCATTGTTATAAGCTCATCATTAATTGTGTGGAGTGACAACCCGTGAGCTACTCTAGTCATCGATTCATTAAACTTGCTTGGTTGGTTTTGATTGACCCGTATTTAAGAAGGACGGTAATTGGATGCTTAATTGGCCGGCTTTGATCCATGTGTCTTCGGATGTTCTCTTGAGTTATGATGCTTATTCTGTTTTTATGGGGTGTAGTCAATTTCGTTGTGTTTTGCTCGAGACAAGCAAAGGTTCGGTTTGGGGATTTTGATATACGTGTTTTATGTTGTGTTTTTCCCTCATTTTCGGTTGATTCTTGTGCTAAATAGTTAAATTTGTGGTTGTGTTTTGATTAAATATCGTCTTTCGATGTTAAGTTATGTTTTCGAACGGTTTTAGCGTCTTTAGTTAACTTTTAGACCCTTTTTCGGTTATTATTTTATACTCTTTCGGTTATTACGCGTGGTTTTCGGTTTTTCCTTTATATGTTTCAGTAGCGTGATAGAGAGTTATGAAGTCATTAGAAGCTAAAACGAGTCAAAGAGCACTTGTCTCGGGATGCGTGCCAAGTCACGAAAAGTCACGAACGAGATTTGAAGAATCAAGCGAAGAAATAAGCAAGATCGTCAAAATATAGGCGTGCAAATTCCATGCGGGCGCAGCCTTCATAGACACTAATGTTCTATGCGCCCGCAACATAGATCAGGAGCTTCAGAATTTGCAAACCACAAGGGTTGCGGGCGCACGGAACAAGGCCAAAATCTCTGCGGGCGCAGGTGCAAGCTTTTGGTGTCCGATTTTTCTTCCCGAGCGGTTTTTGCTCGTGGGTTTTAATTAATTAAAACCTAAATACTATATATACTTATTGTAAAGGGGGCACGACTCTAACTAGTTTTTATGATATTTTTAGCCCTAGGAATCCAAAATTCATTATTCTCTCTAGAATTCTATAATTGATTACTTTGTTCAACAATCAAGCTTTCGATTAATGCAATTCAATCATTATTTTGGTAATCTCTTTCCTTATGCTTTTCAATTCCTTTAATTTCATGATTCTCCTTACTTTCTTAGTTTTTAGTTTAGATTAATTAATTTTGCTCTTTTTAATTAGTTTTTGTTCATGATCATGTTATTTAATTTTGATTTTGTTTTTGTTCCCTTAATTATGTGTGAGTAGTCTTTTTCTCTAGGGTTAGGGGATCTATAATCATGATGTGAATTTAATTTATGTTTTCTAATTAGTTCTTGGCTTTTAATTGAATTCCTATTATTGATTTCTATCGATTGCAATTAAATTTTGGCCAAATTTAGTTGCAAGTTAGGTTATTGTTGAAATCGAGGCCGAGTGGTAAGATTGCCACAATTAGACCATTGAATAATAGGCAAAAACGAATTTATACGAGCGAGAGCCGATAAAGGAGTTTTGAGGGAGTCTAAGTTCGAGAGAATTAGTAAGCCCTAGTTCAATGAATGCCAATGAATTGATTAGTGAATGTTAATTGAGTTTGTTGATTGATCATAGTGAACCGATAGCCCTAGGTTCCCATTATAAGAGTTTAATCCATAATTTTCCGTTATTTCCCGTGCCATTCTTAATCTTCTTAGTTTTAGTAGTCATTTACCGAAATTTCCACCAAGGCTCCTTACACACTTTAGGCTTTTTAGAATTAGTAGAATTTAATAGCCTCCCTGAGGATTCGTTCCCTACTTCCCTAGCTATATTAGTTAGAGTTGTTCGGTTATTTTTGAGAGGTGTGCGATAGCCTGTTCATGTAGTTATACATCAATATTTCTCTACAGTTGGCTAAGATTGTACCAAATCAACTATAAATGACATTACATTTGTGGTGCTTTCTTTTGCGCTCTGAAACTTTTTTGAATCAAGCTCATAGGTGTCAAAACAATATCCGCTTCACTGAAGTACCTGTATTATCATAGCATTAGTTGCCCTGAAGTCTAATCGGATAACAAGTTTATCTAATTTTTGAGAAGTAACGAAAGTAGTACAAAGTTGCAAACTACAAATAAAGCAAACATATTTGTACTAAATTGCAGCAATCTCACATGCAATAGCTATAGCTCTCCTTGGGATAAATATTATCTAATTGAAGGTAATAGACATGTTACAAATCATTTCTTAAGCTAGCGCAATTGAGCAAAACTAAGCCTGAAGATTAGATGCTTTCCTAAAAATGTACGCAACTATTTTACAAAATAGAACATGTACACAAGTTGTTATAAGAACTACACCCACAACAATTGATCACAGAAGTTTGAGGGTTACTCCAAAAGGGGAAAAAAGTAGAAATAGAAACCCAAATAGCATAAATAGCAAGCAAACAAACTCAATTTCAATATTTAATCATGGCCAAAACCGCTTAAATGGATACAAGACTGCACAAACCAAAAATCAAAACCCCTAACTGCTCACTAATGTTTGAACAAGAAAAAGGGTTGCAAGGAAGAGAGATATATAGAAAACAGAACACAAGAAACTGTAAAACTAAGCACTAAAATCCACCCACAAACAAATTTAATGAACAAATGGTAAGGGTTGTCATAGACTCCCACAAAGAACAACATTTTCAGAACCCAAAATAGAAACAATTTCTGGGACAAGAGGAAACCACACGATTTTGCAAGGACGAGGCCGATGACAGCAAGCACAACAGAAGATGAAATAAAGCATACCAAATTACAAAAAGCCAGAAACCAAAAATCGAAAATCCCTAACAAATCAAGTAAACTCAACCCAAACTAATTTGAAACTCAAATACAATTGATCATCATTAAGTAATATTTTCTAAATCACGACTATAGAGAGCGATAGACAAACATCTCAGAATCGAGGAACTTAAGCCACGAGTTCTGATAAAAAAAAAACTCACATTAATCTCACTTAAAAAGCCAACTGATAAAGTTATTATTATCTCTCTTTACCCTCGCTTTCTCCATCTACTACTTGTAATAGTAAGGGACATAATAAACTAAATAAGAACAAATGATAGCCAGAGTTCTCCCTCATCCTCCCCTTCCTTTCTCTTGTTCTTTCTCCCTCTCTCCCTTTTTGCCCCTCCCACTCTACCCTATCTCTTCCCACGCCTTTTCTTCTTCTGCAATTGCTACCCTCCCATAATCCTCATAAGAATAAGATCGAGTGATGCATATTGTAACGTAATGCAAACTATTTTCACCTCCCTTTTCTGCTATCACTTTTTTTTTCTCCTTCTTCTCTTCCTCGCTCTTCTCTCTCATGCTCCATCCCTTCCCACTTTCTCGTTTATTATTAGCCAAAGCCACTTATATAGAGAAATAAACAAGAAAAATTCTAATCAATTCAATCAATCTCCGCTATTCACCCCCCATCAGTTGGTTTTTGTCCTTGTTTTACCTTATAATATAAACCAAAGTTCAACCATCTTTACTCCATCCTTATTCAATAAATTAACACATTTCAAAGAAAATTCCAAAACCTAATACAAATTGGTGTTTAATTGAATATGGAAACCCTAGCATTATCAGTTCAAAAATTTTAGTTTGAATTTTATTGATAGTTAAGCCTGAAATCAATACCCACAATCAATCAATTAACATAAATCTACAAAAGGAATAAATAAGGTGAAAACCATTATACACATGCTCAATTTTTCATAGCAAAATAGTATAAAAACCCAAACAAGGAATCACCCAAGAAGAAAAAAATAAAAAAGAAAAACAATGAGGTACCAACCACTGTAATTTTCTAAAATTTGAATAGACTAATTCAGATCTAAATATTCAGAGTCGAGGACTTCAAGCCATAAGATCTGATAAGAAAAAGCAAGCTAACAACTAAATTAACCACATTAATCTTGGTTTACCAAACATCATACAAAAGCAATAATTCATAGAAAAAACCACAAGGGTCGCAAGGATTTACGAAATAGAGTAGAAATTATACCCGTTCATGTTGTTAAGATCTTATGAAGCTAACAATTCCTCCATCGCTGCCTCGCCTGTCTTCGTTGCCCAAACACTACAACCCAAAAGTAAATCACCATCATTAAACCAAAACAAAAGATCGATGTACTAAAAAAGGGTTGCAATTTAGTTAAAATTGAAAGGAAAAAACAAAACAATCCAAAAGAAGACTTCTGCCCTCCTGCAAATTATGAGAAAGCTCCTTTATTTCATCTACAATATAATTTTAGAAAGACGCCATGCTACACTAAAAAGAGAAGCAAAACATGAGTAAAAAGATTGAAACTTTACCACTAATTTCCTGTTTTTTTTTTTTTTTTTTTGCTAAAAGTNTTTTTTTTTTTTTTTTTTTTTTTGCTAAAAGTTATATAATAAAGCAATAATAAACATAAAAATGGGTTATCCTCTGTACGTAGTAAATTATGTGATTTGGTGACCTTCTTTCTAGTCTCACTAAGACAAGAATGATACCAAGTCTCACCTTACATCCCTATCACTAATTAACTATATAATAACTTAAACATGACCAAGGCGTTACCAAAATGCAACCAACCTTACACACCTTAGTTTTACACAAAATCCTTAAAACAACCAATCCCCCCCCCCCTCCTGTAAAAAGTAGCAAAGATAGTGCCTAAATAGAACTGTATGAGCTTAACAAACCTCAAAACAAACACCATAAAAAACTCAGGTGCTACCCCTAAGAGAAAAAAAAAAAAAAAAAAAAAAAAAAAANCAAAAAAAAAAAAAAAAAAAAAAAAAAAAAAAAAAAAAAAAAAACATGTTTAGGTGTATCTAGTTTTCTATTTTATTTGTCTAATGTCAAAGATCAAAATCCTAAGAATAAATAAGGCAAACACCATCATACACCAATTCAATTGTTCATGATACATATGAAATAACAATGCACCTGATCCTGTCATTGTCACCTAGCTGATTGAGATCATACAAATGTGATTTGTATTTTGTTGATAGTAATTCAGATCAAAACCTATATTCAATCAATTAATATAAACCCACAGAAAGAATAAATAAGGCAAACACCATTATACACCAATTCAATTGTTCATAGCATTTTCTATTTTGGGATGTTTTGATACAAATCCGGTTTTTATTTTAGCCAATCATAAGCCAGAACAGGATAAGAAAAAAGAACAGCTTAACCAAAGAACAACTTCTTGTTGTATATAAATGTCTGAAAATAAAACTGAAGAGCAACTAAGCTCAAAATCATGTAACTAAAACCCTAATTTTTTTCACCAAATTCAAGTAATTCAGCGATTGAAGTACAAATAACCGAATGCATAAAATTGAAGTAAAAATACCTGTGAGAAATCACAGAAGTTTGTTGATGCTGCTGCTGCCATAGCAATGATGAAAACAAAAAGCGCCCTGAAAGTCGGGATCGAAATCAAAATCGAAACAATAATGCTAGGAATAAAGCTAGAAACCAATTGATTGAACAAAGGTAAAGGATTGCAAGTCATTTAGATGTTAAAGTCAATCATAAATACATCATCTTCACACACAGCTCAAATAGTGATGACATGTTGACTGATAAGACTGAAACCAAAAGCCATAAACTTACCACATCCTCCATTTCATTGTTTGATAACTCATCAGGAGCAACGAGAAATGAATCATTCAGAGTTGCCTGGAACAACAATAAAACACTCAGCCAAGTGTCGTAAAAGATAATTTGTATCTTGGCTATTTTATTGGCCAAGATAGCATTTGGTTCCTTGCAAAAGCAACTTACCTAGTACAGAGGAATTTTCTTGGCCTGGGATCCAGCTTTTCACATAGAAAGTGAAACAACCAAGATAGCACTTGAACCCAACTGCCAGTAACACATAAGATTAAAACAAAAACATCAATAACAATTAAGCTAACAGAAAGTTGGCAATACAAAATCTAATTCAATGATTCCGTTTAACTCAAACACCTAAACAAGAAAAGCAAATGCTCAAACAACATTAAGGGCCGCAATTTGAAACCCAAATTATAATTATAATGCCAAAATAGTTTGTACCTGAGTAAATATGAAACTAAAACTGTAAAACAATTGCAAGAAATTTTATAGAAAATAAAAAAACTGACACTAAAAATTACAAAAATAAAAGCAAAAAGATTGATTTCACCAGAAAGGGTTGCAAGCATGAGTCAAATTAAAGATGAAGATATTGGTAAATCTGAAACTGAAAACTAAGATTCAAATTCAAACCACCGCTTACATGTAAGAAAAAGCGAAAACAACATTTGATGAGAAAGCAGAAGAAAGTGAAGCTTACATTTTTCAGATCTGATGAAACCACCACTTCCAATCCGAACCACCGCTGCTTTGGTTGCCTTCGTTCCCCTCCGTAGCCTCGCCTGTCTTCATCCACCACCTTTAAAAACTTCAAAAACCTATTTATCAATCAAAAATTAAAAATTACCAAATCTATATCACGAAACAAAGCCTTCAACTATTAAACAAAAAGCAAATTTAAACTAAAAATTAACCTAAAACAACTAAATACATCAAGGGTGTGTTCGGCAAAACTAGCTGTAGCTGTTGGCCGTTAGCTTTTGAGTAGCTGTGAAATGTCAAGTTGTAGCTGTTAAAGTTTAGTTGTTGAGGTAGCTGTTGGAGCTATTAAAATAAAATAATTATTTGCCAAAAAATAAATAAATACCAAGTTAAAAAAATTAATTTTTATAATTATTTACCAAAAAGTAAAATCAAAAAATAAAATCTCAAGTTAAACGCTACTTTTTTTCTGAAAGCTATATTTTTTAGCTTTCCACAAAAGCTATTTCAAAAGCTATTTATTTCCAAAAGCTACCTCACCAAACACCAATAATTTTTTAGGGTAGCTTTTTGACTAGGTCCAAAAGCTAAAAGCTACCCCAAAAGCTCATGCCGAACACACCCCAAAACTACAAATCATCTTAAAAACCCGAATTCAAACCTGAATTATTAGTTTAAAATGAAAACTAAATTCAGCACATATCACACAATTAAAAAATACCGAGTTAAATATCAAAAATCAAACTAACGATACTGAGAGAAAAATTAACAAACCTAAAATCGCAATGAATCAAGTTGAAGATCAAGAAAAATGAAATAAAATCCTACCAAAGCAACGAAGTTAGAATCGAGAAGCTTTCATCCACAACGCAATCAGGAAAGGGACGCAAAAAGGTGATAGAAAGGAAAGGGTAGCAAGAAAGTGAGGGAAAGGAAAGGGTTGCAACAAAAATGGCGGATGAGAGAAAGAGGAGAAGAAAATGTAGAAAACCCTAACAGAGGCGGAAGAGAGAGAAAGAAAAGTGGAGAGGCATAAGAGAGAGAAACGTGAGGGGAAGTGAGAATTGGAGAAATAAATTGGGGAGGGATGAACGGCTATGATCGATGGAACGAACAGCCAAGATGCAACACTGTTACTCTGTTCATCCAAATAGTGTTTTTAGTTAGACGCTTTTTAAGATGTAAAGATAATGCGCTAGAATTCCGTCACTTTATGTGACATAGTAATACCTTCTTAGAGTTGCTCCCAAGTTGGTGCCCAGTAGGGCAATTTTTAAGGAAGGAAACCCGTTCGATGCAGAATCCAAAAGTTTAAATATAATAATTAATTTTGTTGAGTCTATGCACAGGTGAAAGGTTGTCAAAGGTAAGTTGTGTGTATGTTTTATTTCATGTTGTTCTGTTGCATAGTCTTTAGCAGTTATGTACTCAGCTTTGCTGACTGTTTGTTTTATGTGCATGGCTTTGTCTTGGACTTGGCCCTACAATGACCCACTTGTTGGTGAGTAGTTGTCTAGAATAAGAAAAGCTACAAGTACAAGTGGGCATATGTCATTTCATGCTGGGCTAGAGTGAGAGCGCTTACTATGTTTTGTAGTTTTATACATATTGCTTATGAATGACTAACCTTTAGTTGGATGTTGTTTTATTTCTAAAGATTCTAGTTTTGGTTGTTAAGGGCCATTAAAATGGTTCTGAAGTGTAATAAAGTTTTAAGTTGGTTTTGTTTTGGATGTTGGTTTGAATTTGGTTTTGGAATTGTTTTGAAGTTTAGTTTTAAATTGGTTTTAAGACTTCCGCTGTAGTACTTTGATAAATGCATTAGACGTTATCACGGTGGCGGTAATACTTTAATTTTTCCTTGTTCTTTAGGAGTTTTAACAGTAATATTTATTTAATATTTATAATATGTTTTCCGGAAAAATATGAAGTAGGAAGTTAGGAAATTCCAGCGTGTTATAAAGTGGTTACCCGAGCTTAGATTTTGAAATAAAATAAATTTTATTTTTGGGGGTACCCTAAGTTTTATTTTTGGAAAGAGGAATTTCTTATTTTGGAAAGTTTTTGGAAACGGAATTTTTCTAAAAATAGTAATTTCCGAAAATGGAAAGTTTAAAAAAATAATAAATTATGTGTGCAGGTATGCAAGGAATTCAGGTATGTATTATGTGTTATTGCTTTAATACCATGTGGTGAGCTTGGGTAGGAAGTTTGGGCATGTAGGATAGACTTTATTTATGTTCTTTCATGCATTAAAGTTCATGTTTTAAGGTGTTGGTTATGTGAATAGTTGTGTGTAAAGGAAATTGTATGTTAGCCACAAGACCCTTTTGTAGAACTGTTAGTTTATTTTGTTTTGGGAAGGATGGACCATTAGTCTTAAGTGTTGTGCAGGATGTCATATAGTATGCCTAGCAAAGACACACAAGTAGGAAACTTGGATCGAGAAGAAAGACTATGAAAGTCCACCCCTGTATGTTTGGAAAATACGGTTTTACTGTTGTCATATGAGTACTGTATTGAAGCTGCCACAATGGGACCAGCCCGACCATGTATCAGCCCTAATTGCTAAGTGCTTGCCTGACCGTTTGCCCTACCTAGAAATCAAGGCAAAGTTTAGCGATTTCCACTTTGCTGGAGGACTTCCGAACTATTCTAAATATAAGGATGCAGTTGGCTAATGGGGTTATGATTGAAGATTCTTGGAAGAGTACATTGCTAGGAAAGAGAAGGAGTATCAGGAGATGAATGCAAGGGATGAGACCCCGCCCACACCAAGCCCAGAAGATAGTCAAGGAAGTGAAGACTTGATGGTGAAGGAGACTACTACAAAAGGGTCAAGGAAGTGAAGACCGGAAAAATATAAAGTATGAAGTTAGAAAATTCCAGGGTGTTACAATATTGCCCACTTTTAGTTTTCGTTATTTGTATATGAGCATAGCTTGTGATCCTAAACCACATTATCATCTTCAAATATATGCTCTGAATTGTGAATGCTAAACTGAATGACATCAATTGTTTAAGAAGTAATGGTTCTTCTTTTTGCTACGTTGTTAAAATTATAATCATTGTTATTGTGATGTTGAAGGCTTATGTATAGTGCATTTGAAGGATAACATGCGTTTGTATGTTCTCTGATACAATGGGATCATTTCTTTGTTATTGGTGCACTTCTATACCCGATTCTCTTAACATTATCTTATATACCTTACTTACACCATTTTATTTTCAATCTTTTGAAGGACTATATTGGAAAATCTGCCCCGTATACCAAAAGAGAGTTGGATGAGGTTCGCGACAATGGGCGAGGTTTTTCAAGACTAAATTTCTTATTGTCCGATCCTAATTAAATAAAAAATGTATTTGATTACATTATTATTCATACTTTTAATTTAGTTATTTCGTAAACATCTATCCTACCTGTCGTTGTAAAATATATTTATATAAGAATATATGAATTGTTTACAATTTTTAATTAGTTAATGAAATATTTATATTAATATTGTTAACTATACAGAATCGAACAGGGGCAATGGCGGGAGGATGCATATATATATTATTTAGGAAGATTGGAAATAAACAATCTGATCTTTGGACGATATGACAATAATAATCCCACCTTAGAGTAATTCATTAATAATCCCACCTTGCATGCTAATTTGACAAAAATAGTCTATTGAAAATTTTCACCTACAAAATTCGGCTGATAACTTCATTAGTAGGTTAAAGCTGTTGACTTTGACTTACAAGTAAAATCCCTCATTTTCTTCTTTACTTCTACATATCACCCTCTATTTCTCTTTTTCCCTTCTTTTGTTTTTTTTTTCCATCTTCTTCTACTCATCTAATTTCATGGCATCAATGGTTTCATATATCATTCCAATTTTATTTGTTTTCACCAATTCCAAGTTTCCAACATACATAACAAATTTACCGCCACCACCATCATTCATTTGAAGCCTTATACACCGCCACCTCATCTATTTCGAACCACCGTCACCACCTAAGTTACCCCCATGCATGACAACAACCCAATTCGAACCACCATCACCACCCAGTGATATTTATTCTTAACTGATTTTCGCTGTTTTGGAGGAGAGAGATCAAATTAAATTGAATTGGGAGTAGAGTCGACAACCACAAGGCTCTCTTACTCATAATATGTCCACCAGTGATCATCTATTGGTGGTTTTCGGGGTTGGGTCTGTTGTGGGTGCAGCCAATTCATTTGGGGTACAAACAATTCTTTGGTGGCGTTTTTCTATGTTTATTTCTTGGGATGGGTTTGGCGAGGCAGTGGTCAATGGGTGTTCAAAGGGGCGGTTGTTTGTTGTTGGTCATTGTTTGATTGGCTATTTTTGGTGGGTGGAAGCAAACTTTTGTACTCCGTGTTTTAAATGAAATTACATCTTATCTTGACCTCAATGTCGCCTAAAATTTTTGTATTAAACAAATTTCCATATTTTAAGGGGAATGAATAATGTTTATAAGATAAACTAGAATTTGGAGAGTTGATGTTAAATGTTAATTCTGCCATTTTCATGTGCTTTATGATGATGATGATGGTGGATGGTGATGATAGATTGATGATGATGAAAATTAAGACTTTATGAGTTTTTTAATTATTAATTAATTACGTATTTTAATAAATATAATTAATTTTAATAAAAGAAACGAAGGGAGGGTGATGGTGATGGTGATGGTGGTGAAATTTGGGAGTAGAGAAGAAGAATGGTGATGGTGATAGTGGTGAAAGGATAAGTAAATTGGATCATTAGTGTCAAATGTGTGTATCAAGTCAGATTAATAGTGGATTTCTCAAAAGTTGAATTATTATTGTCAGATCGTCCAAAGGTTGGATTATTTATTTCCAATTTTCCTATTATTTATTGTGAATATAGAGCCCAAATTACCATTTCAAATTTGTTTTAAAAACAACACTATTAGTATCGTTTTTTACAAAAATGATACTAATAAAGTGTCTATTTGTATCGTTTTTTTAGTAAAAATGATACAAATAGACAGTATTACAATCGTTTCCAACAAACGATACAAATAGGATTTGCTATTTGTTACGCCTCCAATTGTATCGTGTGTAAAACGATACAAATAGGTAAAAAAAAACGATACTACTAAGCTATTTTTTTACTGGTGAAATTGTTCAACATTCTAAACATCAACAATGCTAAACAGTATTAACTAACTTATATCTAAACAAAACCCCTAAACAATAACATTGCCTTTTATGTCCCTCGACATTACATATTTCTTGGGTATAACCTCAAGATCATCTTTTATATTATCTTCCATATCCTCTTCCATGTCTTCATCCACATCCTCCTCAGGATCAAGCTCTTCTTCATCCTCAAAATCGGTTACCAAGTCTACATACAGAGGAATCAATGGATCCGAATTCTCGATCTCATAACACAAGCTATCCCTTGACTCATCACTCCTTGAACCAGAAGTAGTTTCTTTCACCACCATTTCTTCATTTTCCTGGCTATCTGGGCTTGGTGTGGGTGGGGTCTCCTTACTTGCATTCATTTCCTGATACTCCTTCCCCTTCCTAGCAATGTAACCCTCCAAGTACCTCCAATCACAGCCCCACTAGCCAATTGCATCATTATATTTAGAGTAATTTGGAAGTCCTCCAGCAAAGTGAAAATCACTAAACTTCACCTTGATTTCCAGGTAGGGCGAACGGTCAAGTAAACAATTAACAATTAGGGCTGATACATGGTCAGGTTGGTCCCGTTGCGGCAGCTTCAATACCGTACTCATATACCAACAATAAAATTGTATCTCCGAAACGTATTGAGGTGGACTCTCATAGTCCTTCTTTTCCAAGGTCCCCATTTTGTGTGTCTTTATTAGGCATACTATACGACATCCTGCACAACACTTAAGACTAATGGACCATCCTTCCCGCAACAAAACCAAACTAACAGTTTTCGAACAAAAGGTCTAGTGGATAACATACAATTTCCTTTACACATAACTACTCACCGGTTTCCCCTATTCGGTCCTCGGTTTAAGACCGAACACCGAAATATTAGAACTACTAAGCCCAATGTTTGTTAGGCCCAAAACTCCTAAACCCTAATTCCTTTCTTCTAGTTCCAGCTTTCCTTCAGTTCCATCNTTCTGATACTTTCTAATTCCTAATTCCAGCTTTCCTCTTCTTCTGATATTTTCTTCTCGGCGATTATATCAAGCATCACCCCATCAACAAATTCTTGTTGATATTTTCTTCTCGGCGATTATATTTTCTTCTGATATTTTTGTTGGCCATCAACAAATTCGCCTACTGATATTTTCTTTCAGGTAATTTTTTTTTATTTAATTTTATTATTTTGATTATTTTGTCGTGTGCCTACTGTTATATTACTGATATTTGTTGTAATTTGTTGTAATATTACTGATATTTGGACTATTAACATGATGCAGCCATCAACAGTTTCCTTTTGAACTTTCTTTTTTTTCATACTGTTTTCTTGTTTTTTTTTTCCTTTTCTTTTCTTGTTGTGGTTATACTAATTTACATATTACAACTTGCACCACCTACACCTATCTCCACATTAAACAACTAAATTCAATTCATAAAAGAAAATTAAAAAAAAAGGGCAAAATTAGATGTTTAAGGTAATTACGGAGTATGGAGTATTGTCATACTCCATTTGCTTAGTGATGTTTAAGGGCAAAAAAGGGCAAAATTGTGTAGTGAATTAGTGATGTTTAAGGGCAAAAAAAAGGGCAGCTACCACCATTTGCTTCTTGCTACTTGACTCCATACGGAGTATGGAGTATTGTCATTTGGTAATTACGGAGTATTATATTGTCTAAGGTAAATTGTGTAGTGAATTAGTAAAATTTGTTGATTTGGTGAAATTTGATAGTTTATAGCTCTGAAAATAATATGGCTAATTGTGTTATATAATGTAATATAACTATATTTTCATCATTTGAACACTTTTAGAAACTATTGGAATGAATCCTTGTAGTATAAAATAATTGGACTAAAATTCAAATGAGGAATTATCTATATATAAGAACATATTTTCATAAAAATTTTGTGATTTTTGAAAAGATCGCCAGTGACTGAATTTGAATGACTCTTTTGCCAGCGAAAGCTGCCTTCTGCTGGATTCCAAGTTGAGGTTGTCCTTGTTGTCCTTCTGTTGTATTATTGTTGTATTACTGTTGTTATTAAGCCAATTCATGTAATATTTGCGATTACAAATGGCATAAACAAGGGCTTTCAGCCATGTTGTGCCTGCTTTTCGGGCACTAGTGCCTGATCAACATTGTTGGAGTGTTACTTTTGTTGTTTTGGTTCTGTGGAATTTTTGTTCTGATAATTCACTTGTTTTTTGTTATATGTCATCCAACATAGGTGATCCCGAAAGAAAGGAGCAATCTGTTTCACAACAGGAGGATGCAGATGTGGAAGAAGTACCATCTCCATCCATTAGTAATGGCAAGACGAAAAGAAAGAGGATGAAAGATCGCTCAGAAGTTTGGGAGCATTTTTTGAAGAAGGAAACTCCTAGCGGACTAAGAGCTGTATGCAAGTACTGCAGTATGGAGTATAGGTGCAATCCTAAGAAGAATGGTACTAGTCCTTTGTGGGCTCACCTTAATAGATGTCGTAAGTATCCCTACAACACTCCTAAAGATTCAAAGCAAACTCTTCTTTCTTTTAAGGGTGGTAAAGTAGTAGAAGATGGTACAAGTGGTTTAACTTATCATAAATATGATCATGGTAGTATTAGGAAAGCTTTATCTTATATGGTTATTGTTGATGAGCTACCTTTTAAATTTGTTGAGGGACAAGGGTTTAGACATTTCTGTGGTGTAATTGAGCCTAGATTTCATGTTCCTTCAAGAATCACAATAGCAAAAGATTGTTATGAAACTTATTTAACTGAAAAAAAGAAAGCTGAAAAATGTTTTAAAGTGTTGTAGCCCAAGGGTTTCTTTAACCACTGACACATGGACCTCAATTCAGAAAACTAACTACATGTGCCTAACTGTTCACTTTATTGATAATGATTGGAAATTGCAAAAAAGAATTCTAAATTTTTGTCCTATTTCAAGTCATAAAGGTGAGGAAGTAGGGAAAGAGGTTGAAAAGTGTTTACTTGATTGGGGACTTGAGAGAATATTTTGTATAACTGTTGACAATGCTAGCTCAAATGACACTGCAATAGGCTATTTGCGTAGAAAAATTAATGGTTGGAAATCTGGGGTTCTTAAGGGGAAGTTCCTTCACATGCGTTGTGTTGCGCATATAATCAATTTGGTGGTTTCTGATGGTTTGAAAATTGTTAGTGAGTCTATTACTCGTGTTAGGCAAGCTGTGAGATTCATCAAACAATCTCCTGCTAGGTTACTAAAGTTTAAAAAATGTGTTTCAGAAGAGAAAATCAATTCAATAAAGTTGTTGTGCCTTGATGTGCCTACTAGGTGGAACTCCACCTATTTGATGCTAAGTGCTGCCATTGAACTTGAGGGTGCTTTTGAGAGATATAGTGAGGAAGACCCTCACTATGTGCTTGAGTTATATGAAAGGGAAGGGAAGGGTCACCCTAATTTTGATGATTGGAGTAATGTCAAAAGGTTTTCTGAATTTTTAGGTGCATTTTATGATCTTACCTTGCGTGTATCTACTTCTTTGTATGTGACCTCCAATTTATTCTTTCATGAGTTAGTGAATGTTGCTCTATTGTTGAAAGATTTAACTTCAAATGAAGATTTAGATATGGGTCTTATGGCTGAAAATATGAAAGGAAAATATGAGAAATATTGGGGTGACCCGGAGAAGATGAATATGCTCATTTTTATTGCTGTTGTACTTGATCCTCGCTATAAGCTTGATTATGTTGAATGGATGATTTCTGAAATTTATGAATCCAAAGTTGCAACTAGCTTGGTAAATAATTTGAAAGAGGCTTTGAATGCTTTGTATGAGGAGTATCGTGTTGCTTTGGCACCTGATGTGATGAGGGAGGAGGTGTCATCAAGTAAGGATTCAACACAATTTTCTCCCAAACACAAAAAAATTGAGCTTTTAAAGTCTAGATATAAAAAACACAAGTGTGAAAAAGATGGAGATGCTAAGATTGAGTTGGACAAGTATTTGGAGGAGGACACAGAGGATGATAATGATGATTTTGATATTTTGGGGTGGTGGAGGTTCAATAGTGTAAGGTATCCTACAATGGCGAGTATGGCACGAGATGTGCTTGCTGTCCCTATTTCGACAGTAGCTTCAGAGAGTGCATTCAGCACTGGTGGTAGGTTCCTTGATGCTTTTAGGAGCTCCTTAAGTGCAAGGGTTGTTGAAGGTCTTGTTTGTGCTCAAAATTGGCTCTGTTGTTCTCCATTTCCGAATATTGAAGAATGCTTAGAGGAAGTTGAGCGTCTTGAAAAAGGTAATGTAAAAGAGCATTAATCACCCTACATTCATTTTTATATCTACACATAAATATATAATTTTTTAACTTATTTGTTTGTGTTTTGCTAGACTTGGGTAACATGAAAATTGGTGAAGATATCGATCAAGTCTATGTGGATTGATGATGTTGTTCTTCTGCAATATTGAGAAATAATGCTGCTGTTTTCTGTCTTATGCTGTTTTAGTGTTGTTTGTGCCTTATCCTGTTATTTGAGGACTTCATTATATATTTATGTCCAAGTGTGTAACAAGTGATATAACTCAATATCTATTTCAATTTGGTTTTAAGACTTTAATATTATAATTAGTTATTATGTCATGTGTCAACTATCTAAGTATGGCCAATTTGGTAGTATTAATGGCCTTGTAAGGTTTTAATCTTGTAATGACACTATCGTTTGAAATTGTGAGGTTGTAGGCTTGTAGTAATTGCAATTTGCAAATTGAGCAATTGTTGTTTAAAAATTTCGGATTGGATTGGATCCAAAATTAAAAGACCGAATTATATTGGATTGGATTGGATTGGACTAATATGAAATATGGTTTGGACTGGTTTTCAAATTCAAAGACCGAAATATTTTGGTTTGGATTTGGATTGGGCAATAATCCAAACCGTAGACCGAAGTTTCACCCCTATTATTTATCTTTGATTCAAAGTGATTCTAAAAATAATCTTATGTGTGTTCTTTAATTAAAAAATCTACTTTACCACACATTAACTGTGAGTGGCTAACTATTTAATTTCTCCTTGACCATACATTAAACTGTGAATGACACATGTATAAATAATTGCTCATTAACTTCTTTTAATCATGTGAATAAAAATTCACAAACTACTTTTCTAGTTGATTAAGTAACTAGCCAACTTCAACAACTTCCTTTATTAATAAATTATTGGCCAAATTAAACTGCTCATAGTATTCCAATTAATTCTTGTAAAATTTATATTGCTAAAAACATGGAATGTCAAAATAATATAAAATCATGCTTCTAATGAAACTTGTCATGCATGTCCCACATTCCAAACAAGCATAACAACATATCATAATATAAAGGCCACTACTACAAAAAGGCTTTTCAACGACAAAAAAATTTGTCGCTAAAAGTCAAAAAGTTCGTCGTTAATGCTTTTAACAACGAAAAAAAGTTAGTCGTTTGTTCGTTGCAATAGCTTCCATTGTTAAATTTAACAACGAAAGGTTTTTCATCATTAAATTTTGACAACAAAGAAATTATCATCGTTAAACATTAACGACCAAAAAGGTTAATGTCGTTAAGCATTGTCGTCATTAATTTACAATAAACAACTATTCGTCGTTATTGAGTACTAAATAGCATTATATAGTTAAAACCATTAACAACCAATTAAATGATCGTTAAAGATACATTAGCATTCAACTAATTAATAATAAATTTGATTTTTTAAGAATTAACAACAAAAGATTATTTGATTTTTATATTAATAATGACCTTAGAAATTAAATAGCAAAATAATGCTATTCGAATAAATTTAGATAATTTCATATATTAAAATGTAAGTCAATCTAAAACAAGATTGATATTAATAAAATCTTTCCAAAAAAATGAATTCAATATCCAAAAGTTGTCTTCATAATGTTAGCTTTGCAAAACAATAACAAGGAAAAAAGTTCTAACACATTTAAGTAAAATGTACATGAAACACATATAGCTCATGGATTTGATGATGCCACACAAACCACCTTCTCATCTTCATAAATATATCTTCAATCTAATCTTCATATACTTAAAATAAACAAATAATATTCATTAACAACATATATAAACATGCCTACAATTGTTTTGTTATGTTCCAAAACAATATTAGCATATATAGAAGAGTATACCTACTAATGGTGAGATCATTAATTTTGTGGAGTGGCAGAAGTGTTTTGTAGATTCATCAACATTTCTTCAATTTTCTTCATTTGAGCTTCCATCAAACCCATACGACCCTTTAGTTCATTATTTTCATTTTGCATTGCCACCATGTGACTTTCAAGGGTTTTATTCTTTTTTTTTGGTGGCATTCAATTCAGCTTCAAGTTCCTCTCTAGTAGGTTGTGGTCCTTTAATATCTTTCAATTTTATTCCTCCACCAAATCCAACAACCCGATCACGGGACTTAGATTTAAAAATCTTTTGCGCTACCTTTAAATATAAGAAATGAAAAATTATATAATTAATTAATTGCATACCTAGTTTATAAAAACTAAACAAAACCAAATTCACTACTCTACATAAATGAACATTTGCAACGCTTTTTTGCAACGGGTTCCTAACAACAGTTGCAAAAAGTGACCTATAGCAACGGTTGAGTAGTAGCCGTTGTAAGAAGTTACCTATTACAACGGTTGAATTGCAACTATTAAAAATAATGACCTTCACCTGCATGACAATTACTTTCCAACTAACACACTTTTTCTACATAAATTTCGGCAGCACCTCCCTATAAACCGACTAATCCATAAATTTTAATTCACCTGCAAGACAATTATTTTCCAACTAACACACTTTTTCTAATGTAGTGTAGTAATTACTGGTACATGCATAGTATGCTACATCCGGAGAATTTGTTAGCTAGTAAGTATTGTAGTTATATATATATATTTTTTAAATCTCTCGTTTCGATAATAGAATAGGAGTTGGAGTTGTATATTTATTCATCATATATTGTTATCCACTGCTTCTTACCACACAACTTATCCTTTTCTAAGGACCACAAAAATACAATGCAACTGAATGAAAGAAATTTAATCTGGATACAACAACGTTGAGTTCCTCATGCTATGGCATAACATATTAAATTCAGATGCATATCTTGCTGGTAAAAGACTAAAAGCTGGAATAGCAATCATCACAAGCATATAGGGATTCAATCGACCACAATGCTATCAAGGGGAGAGAAGAATCTCAAATAGCTTAGTTCAACATAAGAAGAAACCGCAAATGCAAACTAAAGCAACTAACACTCAAATTTCGCAGCCCTAAACTCAAATAAGTATGTTCTCCTGCTCTTCACAATCACAAAGACCAATAAAATCCAAAAGTTTTCTCTACAGCCCTCAACTCACATAGTAGGGTCCTCCTGTTCTTCACAATCACAAAGACTATCAAAATCCCAGCTTTCAAAGTCAACACCAAAGATAGTCGCAAGACAACATACCAGAAGTATACTTTCAATTTCTATAACCACAAATCACACTCTAAACAACCATTAAACAATACAAATTTCCAAGCTTTAAAACTCAAAATCAAATATCTTCACAAATGAGACAATAACATAGCAAAAAACTTCCATTTCCATAAAATCCATACAGACAAAAACAAGAAGAATTTGAAACCCAAATCATACACCAAATTCAGAATCAAAACCGAGATTTTCGAACACATTAAAGGCAAATTTCTTAGCCTTAACAACACAAATTACACACCCCACAAATCATAATGTATAAGGATCCCTTCCCAAATGAATTCAGCAAAGCGAGCAAAACAAAAACATGTCATTTCCTTCAAATTTAAAGTGACAAGCAACAATTAGCATTAAGCAAAAATTGTCATACATATTCACAGGAAATCTAGTAACTGCTGATTATGTGAGTGGTTGTGTTAAGAAAGAAGTGGTGCGGAGGCTTAAATGCATGGAAAGGCATAAGTGGAGGATAGGGGATAAGGCTTTGTTTCAGAGATTAAGTAATCATGTTTAGGATTACTGAGCATGATATGCTTGAGTAGTTTTAGCTAGAGTTGTGTGCTTTGTTATGCAGGCTGTATGGTCAGAGTCCTCTTCTGTTCAGGGTTCTGTTCAGGCTTATGGTTTTGGTGGCTGCTCAGACTAGGATTATGTCTGATTGCTGTGGTTTTGCAGCTTATGTGATTTTGCAGTTATGTGATTTTGCAGCTTTGGCAAAGCCTGTTTCAGACTAGGATTATGTCTGATTGCTGTGGTTGTTTGCCTGTTTCTGTCATGGTTTCTATTATCCTAAATGCAGCATTTGATCACTGTAGTTTTATAGGACCAGGGGAGCAGTTTATGAAGGGGATTGCAGTAGTGCAGAAAGCTACATTTCAGTTTTGCAGTGACTGTGCCTTGTTTGTGCTGTTCTCTGTTTGGTTTTGTTTGGATGGGTGCAGTATGATTTGTTTGGATGGGTGCAGTATGATTTGTTTGGTTTAGGATGTTTTTTTTGGTAACATGTAAGCATTTTATTACCAAAAAGGAGATAATTACAACCAAAAAAGGCTATTAAGGTAAGTCCCAATGCAGACCTGCACAAAACGGCACCAAACAAAACTATACAACCAACAGTCAAAACGGCACATGCATTATCGACTTGTCACACAAAAGAACAAATCAACTTTCTTAAGTACCAGCTGATTTTATTTTTATTAATGTTTGTTACTCATAACACTACTAGATAAAACAGTTTTTGCAACCCCTTTTTTGCAACAGCTTTGGCAACAGTTGAACTTATTGCAACGACTTTAGCAATGGTTTATAAAAAACCTTAATTATACCTTAATTTATTTGATATTATAATTGAATTATAGTTTAAAGTTATTTGATTTTTGTAGTGATAAATTGATAATAACTTCTTAGTTACATTATGGGATAATGACTTTTTCCAATTTTTAAATTTTTTGATAATATATGACAAGGATTGATCATACTCCTTATGTTATAGTTCATAAGTTACTAACATTGCTCGGTTAAGATGCAACTTTTTTAACTACAATATTTGATATTCTTATTCCTAAAGTGTGTTATAGTTCGGTTGAGATTGAATCTGTTTGAGTTTATTTAAGTGAGCGTGATCTTATATGTTTATGTTAGGGAATATCAGGGTTTTCAAGCCTCAACCCTACAACCACCCTATGTTCCATGCTGCTTTCATGACCTAACCAGATGCTGACAAACACACCCATGCCTTGACAACTCTCCTAAGCTTTCAGTGACTTTTTACACTCGTTTTAAGTATTTAGGCTGTTGTAATAAATGATGAAACCATTTATCAGATTCGATTTGTTGTCTTATTTGATAAGTTTTGTTGGAGATGAGCTTTTGAAAAGAAGAGGAAAATTTAACGACAAGTACAATGAGAAAATTAGAAGAATACTACTTAGTTTGACAGCATTTTCTTAGAGAGCTTTAGTTTGGTTCATTATAGGTTAAAAACTACTATGGCCTTAATTACTTTTTGAAAACTTGTAGACTTCTATTCAACATTAGTGTATTATATTTTTAATGTATATTCTCTTTTCAATTTTGTTTGAACTTGCTTTAAATGTATATGAAACATGCTCCTGCTCTTTTTTGTTTGGGACTCTAGGCATGTATGTGAATTTTATATTTTGAATTTGTTCATTTAAATGTCGAGTTAAAGGAGGTTAATGCTTCACTTTAAGCTATTGATGTGAGGAACATAACTTCCCCTCCTCCCCCCCCCCCCCCCCCCCCC